>PVHP010002080.1:0-95345 GCA_004024765.1 Zapus hudsonius
ACTTTATCTCTTCTGCTACTTGACAATCTGAAAATAAGACATTTCTCTCCTCTGGAAGATGTGATGTACAAGGTACAACTTTTGGATCAGAGAAACCTGGCTGTAACCTGTAAACAGCTTGGACATTGACTTTCTAGCCTTGTGAGAGAATATAGGCCCATACTTTTGTGAAGTTATCCAGTCTTAGAATTCTGCCAATAGGAGCACAAAATAGACCAGTTGAAATTAGAATAAGAAAACTAGAGATGCACAAGTGGTAACATTTCCTGGGATCACGGTCTCTAAGGACATGTACATGCAGACTCACACATATGTTTTCACAATGCTACAAGATTACCAGACATATGACAAGTCACTATGGCACCAGTTCCTGGCTTTATCTTTGTTCAGAAAAGCTATTTCTTTTAGATGGCTTCAATCAATCAGATCCTTCTTTGAGATTATGTTATGCCTAGATGTATGCACATAATTATATATTTAATGGTACAGAATCATTCATTTTTCAGCTAGCAAAAATATCAGGTATAAATTTACTCTATAAAATGTATGGCTGATATGCCTTAAGATTAGAGACAGAATGATAAACAAATGACTGAATGATAAATTGAGGGGGAGAGGGGGAGAAAACAGATTTGCTCAGTGCTTTATATCTTTCAAAAAGTGTTTTCACCTTCATTTCTTCAAGTTTCACCTTAATAAATGCAATCCATTTAAAGAACACCAAGTTTTCTAATCTCCACATTCTCTTGAACAGATTTAAGATTTCCTAGGATTCTTGGCATATTATTCTATATTACATGAAACTTGAACCTGGAGAAATACTTGAAAAAGAAGACCAAGTAAATGCTTGAATAATAACTAATTAATCTTGTTTATAGTTCTCTATTATGATCAATAATCCATTAAGCATAAAACCCTAATCATTACAAATGTGCCCATGGCAGGTAAATAACTCTGATTATTACCTCTTCAGTTTCAAAACAAAGCTAAGACTTCAATGACTTACAGACAATGAACTAGAGCCAGGGAGAATTTAAAGTCCCTTCTACCTGAGAACATGCAAAACCGTCATTGTAAGTCCCTTTTACCCGAAAGCATGTAAACCCATCATTGTATGAACACACAACAAAACTTGTGAAAAACAAAATCAAGTAATATTGAGATAACTGATTCTATAGAACAAGTTTCTTAGAAATAAAAAGGAAGAAATCGGCATATACTATGATGGCACCCATTATGCTATTGTTTCCTAACGTCTATTATAAAAATAAAAGTTCTACTGTTCATTAAGAAATCTTAAATCCAGTTTTCCAAGGGGTCAATGACCTCATATGGTAGCTATTTTTTTATTTCAGCAAAATAAAAGGAAGATGTGATGAGCCATATAACATCTCACCATTGAGATTGAATTTAAACACCTCCTCCTACACCTCTAGCTCTTCCACATGCCAACAGCAAATGAACATTGATCTGAGCAAACATCAAACGTGTCAACTCATGTTAAATGCAAACTTAAACATTTTAGATATACACATATATGCATACACATCTCTTTTAAGTTTTTAATTTCTATCTCACTATTTCTATTAGTGTTGTGGGTCTATATATCACAAATACAAAGAAACGTTCAAATATCAAAATTAAAAGTTACAATGGCTAACTACATTCTACCCTGCTGTTGTGCAAATACATTTGTATATACTTTAAGTCTTTCTTCTTTCTTTTTCATTTTTCATTAGGATATATTGAAGTACAATTTGTGTACAGTAAAATTCACCCTTTCAGTTCACAGTTCTGTAATTTATGACTAATGCATAGTCATGTATTATCAAGATACACTTTCCATTGTCTCTGGAAACATTTCTGATTTCAGACTATATCGATGATGACACAACACCTATTGGTTTTAGACATAGAGAAATCAAGTTGGAACTGAAACCATCTTGAAGAAAAAGGAGGAGGAGAAGAGGAAGAAGTGGAAGAAGAAAAGAATAAGAAGAAGGAGAAGAAAACGGGTACTTAAATCAAATCAAACTAAATGTAGAGAGGCAAGGTAGATATACAGGTGAGGGTTAAGACACAAACCCAAGCCAAACTGAAAAGAAATGAGCACATAAATAGAGTCAGGCAATGAAAGTGGCATTGAGATGAACAGAGTCTTAGTGAGAAAGACACTATGCAAATGTCAGGACCATGAGCCAGAAATAACTCATCATCAGAAAGAATGAGCGATGTGATACCACGTGTTCATTCAGGAAGCCAATTTAGGGAATGTGGCTACATCCAGAATGTTGTTCTAATATCTCAGAGATGGTGTTCCACACAAGATGGGTTATCTTCCTTTCTCAAATGCTCAAATGACATAGAGAAGCCCCATAAATCCTTTAGATTAGATCTATTTATCTGCTACTGCAAGAAAGCTTTAGTATTGATGTCAATATTTTTAAAATCAAGCATAAAGGTTAAAATCTGATAAACTCTATTAAAGTATACGGTACATAGTGACATGCTTATGTTTACTGGCTTTCTGTCAGGCACTAGTTGACCTGATGGTGTCCTTCCATTGTTCCATTTCTGTGGTGGGCATCTTTGCAGCTTGAGTGACCTGCTGAAGAAGCTTGTTACAAAGAAATGGTTTCAATTGCTTATTCTTATGTTCCCATGAGCTAAGCCAAAGACCCAGAACACAAAACAATGTTCTTCCCAAACTTGTCTGATGCTAAGGAGAGTATCAAAGACAAAGCCAACATTTCAAAGTCCAAATCTTGGATGACAATGAAATGTGGTTTTAGAAAAACAACTTGCCAACAGTAGCATTGCTTTCTGAATGACAGAACTAACTCTACACACCTCATGAACCCACCAGACATGATATCTGCCTTGGCTCTGGCACAAGGCCATTACTCACTGTCTGAGGTAGCAGTATTCCCAAGCCGTTCAAAGAGAACCAGACCTGGCTGAAGTTAGTTATAGTTTAGAACTGGAATGTCACCCAAAGGCTTGGTTCTCAGGTTGGCATTATTGGAAACCTTTAGAAGGTGGAGCCAAGTGGAAGGAAGTTGAGTCATTGAGGCCATACCCTTGAAGGGGGATACTGGGACCCCAGTCCATTCCTCTTTCTGCTTCCTAACATCATATGGTATGTAGCTGTGGTACGCCCCCTCTAATAATGTGCTGCTCCCAAAGTTCCAAGCAATGGAAATGAACTGTGGCTCCTCAAATTGTAGGCCACTCTACCCTTCTTCCTTGAAGTAAATTATCTTGGGTATTTTGTCATGGCAATAGAAATCTGATTAAGAGAGGCATAAGGGCCTGTGTTAACGCCATCATAGGCCCTTTCCATGAAAATCCACTTAAAACCACAGAAACTGAGGGTCTGACCATGTCTGTGTATCTTCTCAAGGGAAAACTTGGGGAATATTGGGTGGTGGCTTTAAAGGCAAACCATCAAAACCATTTTAAATGTCGTGATAGGATTAAGCCATGAAATTATTATTTGGCAGTGTACTTGCATTAGAAGACCCTGGTTTTATAATTTTTCTTTTGTGAAAGAGCGGAATGTCAGGTATTTGAAGAAGCTAGACTTTTTATATTATCATAGAGGCAAAGAGCTGTAATTAGGAAGGAATGAATCCAGTAAAATATAGTTTGCCACTGTAGACAATCATGGGGCTCTCAAGAGAGTATAGGCTTTTGTTCGAGACCATACTCCAACTGTCTAGCGGGTGACCTCTGCTTAATCTCTTATCTTATCATAAGTTTATTCATTTTTAAAATGGGATGACATTCTATAGCTACTCTGCTGTGGTGTTGTAATAATTAAATGAAATTATGGCTGGGAAAATGCTTTGTATCTGTAGGTCTTTCTGCACGTGAGAATTATTATCTTGGTCCTTGGGGTTCACTTATCCCAGAGTTTTCCAAATGACTTCTAAGCGAACATTTTTGAAACTACTCAAATAAAGACAAAATATGGATGTAGACAAAATATGAGTATGTTTTCGGCTTCTTTTTTCTGATCCAAGAAACTTGCTTCCTTTCACAGATTTCACTCTTTATGTCATTAACTAAATTTAAATCATGCCTAAAGACTTGCTTGTTTGGCAGTACACTTTCATATCCTGTTTGGTTTCATTTTTTAAATTCTTTTGAAAAGCACTCCAAGATGTTTGCATGAAGATCACTCAACAAATGCAAGCCTCTCTTGAACACACACTCAAGGACACACCCTCATCAATGGGAAAAAAGAAAACATAACAGAGACTTTGTTAATTTAGTAAAACAAGTCTACAGAAGACAGTCCCAAAATTGTATCTCTGCCACATTGTCCAGTCATTTTCTAGGCTAAGAGATCCTTAATCTCCACAGACTAGCATGAGATTTTAATGTGGTCTTATAGAGACTTTAGGAGATGGTTGAAAATAGACACAGTAGTTTTCATGAAGCAGGCATCCTGGCAAGAGAAAATCCCCTCGTGTTTCAACATCTCTCAAGAGGCTAACCACCATCAGATTCAGGACTACATTACATAAGCACAATAGTCTTATTGTTAGCAGCTGTCCGTTGGCAGCATTGCACAAATGACCAGGTGCAGAGCAGGATGGAGTTTTGTCTTTATCCAAAGATGAAGGGTAGATGGGTTCAGCATTTAATCTAGGATGGAAATGAATTTGTTTCAAGCCACTAGGATTATTATAATCCATAATTTACTTGGCTAAATGATGTATATGTGGTAGAAATTAAAGCCCTCTGCAGATGCGAAGGAGCTTAAACTGGCTAACATTCTTGTTGATGGAGCAAACCCAAGGAAACAGCAACATCTAGGTAATCTCAAATCGCCATTATTATAGAAAATGCTGTGCACAGACATTCTAAAACTGCTTCACATTTTAGATATGGAACAATAGACACACTGGGCAGTCATTGCTTTGTGACAGATGAAGACCTAAGGAGCTTCTGCTGTTTCCACAATGTGTAGATAAGGAAGTCAAGGCAAGATGCTTAGTCTTAGAGAGCTGCTCTTAGCACTTACTCTTCACCAGCACCCTAAGGAAGGGGTCTACCAGAGCAATGAGCAGGGCAGAAGCAAGCCTCCAGATAAAAGTCTTCTGATAGAGCAGTATGGAGAGACTTGCCTCAAAAGTTGAGCTATAAGCCTGCCTTCATGACAAGTAAAACTACTGTGTGCAATATATATTAAGTATCTCAAATTGCCAAATTAGAAATCACACCAATCATACTTTTATTAAAGAACAAACACTCTGATGACACTGCGCTTTGATTATGGTGGCTGGGTGGCAAAATTATTACAACTGTTCATTCCACGTGTCACGTGCAAGCATGAGGTGATTCTCTGCGTGGCCGGGCTTGCCAGGCAAGGGTGGGAACAACTGTCTTTTTTGAGCATCTTCCCAAATACCTGTGCTTAAATATAAAGTTTCTTAATAAACTCAGTTTGCTTTAAAAATCAAATCATGAAATTCAAATACATCGTTGCTAAGAGGTGCTAAAACTGCAAGATTTGTTAATATGTCCTCCGGCATATTAATAAAATAACTTAAGATGGGGTTTATGCCACATAAACCTGCCGGTGACAGCTTAGAAGGACACAAAGCCATTTTTAGATTTTTTCAGGTGTGAGGCTGCAGAATACAAATGCAATGGGACCTTCTGGTACTTGCTTAACATTTCTGAAGGCACTGCCTTTGGTGACTTTGCCCTGTGCACCCTTATTCGAGGTGACATATGAATGTCTGTGGACTGGAATTTACCATAGATGTCACTGTCCAACACCTTTGGTTCCAAAGTCTAAAGAAGGGTGACAGTTTCCTGTTGTTTTCATTCCTCAATCAAGCAGTAGGAAGGTCATTTGGTTTTGTGCCCAATGGTCTCTTGTTTTCAGTTTCATAGAGTGATTTTCACAAACACGAAGATAATTTGAGTTCCTTGAGACTCCCTCTGTTGAATTTCTAAATCCTCTTGGAGAATACCAGGTGGGGGAACAGATCAGTGATTGATAAATATACAGATATACCTTTGCATGTTTAATGTATATACCATATATACACACAGTACTATATATACTTATGCATTCTGTACATAGAAAAAAATATTTATGTTTCTTCCCCTGCTATAAATGACAGGCTGGACAGAATCCCTACATGGGGTCCTATTTGTACTACATCTTGCAAAAATTAATCAAAATTCTAGCCTGTGGGTCTTCCTAGTCTTATTTCCTGGGCAGATACAGTCTTTTATCTGATATATATCAGCAGAAAGATTACACACACATCATTTAAGAGATAGGGTGTTAAATATGTGTGATAAAAATCACAATCCTGAAACAAAAATAAAGTAGTTCTTTTTTAGACTTCCTGCATGATTTCCATATTTTAAAGAAAAAATTAATTTCCATATCCTTCCCAAGCACACAATAAAAACTTTAACAATTTACTGTCACTCTTCTTCCTTGAATTTCAATAAGATGAGAAGTCTGATATGCAAAACTCCTGAAAGGTCCAGCGCTCTCTGGCTGGTTCACTCCTTCTAGGCTGAACAATCCCCTGGCTGCCCCTTCTCTCCTCTACATTCTATGCCTCACAATGGTCTCTCCTGGCACAATTTTCATCCATGCATTACTCTAGTAGAATTAGAGAGGTTTTAATTTTCTACCTTGTCCTGTTAATGATAAACTGATTATTTAAATTTTATTTTAACTATGTTCTCTATGCGTATCCATGCATGGTGCCCAAGAAGCACTCAGTAAGTATATATTGAACTCATGATTAAATAAATAGAAAAGAGATTGTAGGGGTTATCTTGCATATGTGTGTGGTATGCATGCATGTCTGCATGTGGGTGTGAGCACGTGTGTGTGTGTGTGTGTGTGTGAGAGTGTGAGTGTGTGTGTTTATGTGTGTAGGTAAATGTGGGTGCATGCATCTGGAGACCAGAAATACTTCAAGAGTCATCCAAAGGAATGTCATCCATCTCTCTACAAGACATGCTCCCCTATTTGAATGGCACTCACTGATCAGGTTGACTGTCTAGCCAGTGAGCCAATGGATCATCCTGTCTCTGCCTCCCCAGCACTTGGATTATGGGTGCATGCCAGGAACCCAAATCCTAGTGCTTTTGAGACAAGCATTTTACCAACTGGGCTAGCTCCTCAGCTGTGACAACACAGTTATACAAGTCTGTTTCATGAAGTAAAATAAAGGTCATAAAGCAATTGTACTATGCCTGGCTAGTGTAAGGACATTTCATAGAAATCTGCAATTAGAAGATCTGTGCCTTCCTCCTAAACCACTACATTAGAATTTATTTATGAAGTCATGAGAGTCTGATTTCTTAATTAGTCTCTAATAAAGCATAGAGCAGGCATAGAAACAATACGTTGTCCAACTTTCTTCACTGATGACATAAACATTTTAGATGCTAATAATACCAGGATATATTTTGAATGTATTTCTAAGTAGAATGGCTACCACCTTTTAGCAAATGTTAACATCTCATTTAAGTAGAAAGACAGATTGGTTGATTGATATAGACATATATGTGTATAAAATATACTATATAATCCTTCAGTATTAAATGCACATATGCTGTATGTACATACAAACATGAATGCTCACATTTGAACTTTAATTCTCTAAAACACTGTTTATACCTTTGAATGAAAAAGAGTTTTAGATTGAACATACCCAATATCTTCATACTTAAAGATGTCAAGCTTGGGTTTGGTTTATTATATTACCTAGATTGTCTATGCAGATTCCTTCAGATAGCTAGAGAAACAGCTTAATGATTATCCCTTCAATCCCACAAGAAACCTGACCATACAAGGGAATCATCTCAGAAGCAAAGGCAGTATGAAGAAAGGCCTTTCTGCTCCAGGCCAAGAAGGCCCAGGATACTAGCTCAGGACCCTTTGCTTTGGCGTCTTACACTGCCATGCCCTTGGACTGATCAACTCACCTGAGCTGTCCCTTCCTTTAGGTTTCTATCGTCAAGATTTATCACAATCTCCTGATTGAACTCTCAAGAGTCTAGATGCCCCACAGACTCTAGTTACCCCCTATCCTTTGTGCCTACTTCCACCCAAAAGATGCATATGTACTTCTTTACATGTTTATACCTCTGTGTGTGTATGTTATTGGGTCCTTTCTTGTGTCTGTTTGGCTGGACAGAGTGACTGAAACCACAGCAGGAATATTTGCTCTGTCTGAAAGCATCCATGGGAGGGAGATTCTCAGAATGGATACAGCTTAATGGAAGTCATACAATCTTGCAGGCCCCGCCACCCACCCAGAATCATGCTCCAAGCAACAGCAGAGAAGACCCACAGAGCCCAAAACACCATGGTGCAGGCTGTCAGGAGGCACAGGTGAAATGTCCCTTCAGTTCTGTTAACTACGCAAACACTCTGCCAGTATAAAAGACAACATGCCTCGTGACAGTCTGGAAATGGCCAAACACTTCTCTTCATTTGTTTGAATGTAGTGTTCTGTGGCTCTAATAGAATTGTGTGAAACGGTATTAAAACAGAGGTGATGCACTGAACTAAGCTCTGCAAAGAGAGATTTTTTTGTCGGTCATAATGACTTGTTGATCTCACTGTTCCTGGGGCATGGCATAAATTTAAAAAATTACTGTGTACATACATATTCTCCATTCTGAGAAATGAGGACATAGTAAATAAAACAGAGCTCTCTCAGTGAGAGGAGCAGGAAATAGAATTAAAGTGAAAATTTAACAGAAAGTGAAAGTGATATATCCCCTTAGAAAATGCTAGACAGAGAGAAGAGTGTCCAGTAGGGAGCTAATGTAAAGTCATTGAATACTTGGTGCATTCGTGAATGCCTGACATCATCCACAAGGAGATGACAATACTTCTCATTCTCAGCTATGTGATAGAATCCCCTGGGAAGGGAAGGGCCACCAGTAGCTAGGACACACCTTCTCAGTCTGGACTCATTGAATGTGGGTGCTTAGGGTCAGTGTCAGTACTGTTTAACTACTCATGAGTTGATCCTTTTAGGTATTTTTTTAAACTTTTCTTCCAGGCATACAATTTTGTCAAGCACATACTCTGCTAAGCCCTGTTTCCTCCACGCTCTCCTTTCCTGCCCCTCTTTTGTTCTCCTAGAAATGCTCAGTTCTACTTTTATTTAATGTACACACACATGATTTTATGTGATTATATAAAATCTAGGAACCACAAATGAGGGAAAACATATGATTTTCATCTTTTGGAGACTGGTTTAATTTGCTTAATATGATTGTCTCCAGTTGCATCTCTTTTCCTACAAAAGACATGACTTAATGACAGCCAGGACTGAAAGGCATTAGCAGGAGAAGGTTCCATGTGAGGAAGTGCCATCTTCCTGGTGGTGCTGGGAGCAATGGTTAATAAACCTCTCATCAAAATGATCTAGAGAGCTTTGAATATCTACACCCTGAATCCATACCCCAAACCTGCTAAATATGATTTGGAGATAGGGGTGGGGGTGGGAGCAGGGAAAGCCAGCAAGATCACCTTTGAAAACAGGATATTCCAGTGCAATAATCCCAAGTGTGCTAGAGAGGGTAAGTGTCTCCCAGGGACTGGAGGGTTTCCAGGGCATGAGATCCTCAGTACAAAAACCGGGACAATCACTGGCACACCAGGAAGGTTGATCACCCTTTAACAAGTGGTGACTAAAGAAAGCTGATGAGTAAAACACACTGGGGAGAGGCTCAGCAACCTGTGTGTAACAGATCCTCCGCAGGCTTCCAATGTTGCTTCATTAAAGCAACAGAGAAATTGGTGATTAATGAAAATAAGGTTAAAGCAAGAGACGTTGATTGACTAAGTGAATGAATACATGGATGAATGAATGAAAAAGCTCATTGGAAATAAACCATTTCATAATCCCTCTACATTGAGATAAATATTAAAAGTGTCTTCCTTTTTTACAAAATTATATTTTACTAATTTTTTAGTTAGTATATAAAGTAATGGGTTTCATTGTTTGTCAGAGCTCAGTCATACCATCCAGCTTTTACATCATGGGAGTAAGTATCACACAGGACACCCAGCTCTTCAACACAGCTGAGTCAATCTGAGGATACCTAAGGGATTTTTGACTTCTGTTCTTTTACCATTCTATACATGGCCACTTAATGAGCCAATAATATTTTTGAGGTTAAATAGTGGAGAGGGGAGGAATAGATGAAGTGTATCTATGCTATTGAATAGAAGTTCCAATAGAGAATTTAATGGAAGGAGGAAATTAGGCAAGTCCAGCACTTTATATCAACTAGCAATTAAAATATTCCATCCTCTCTTCTCCATTATTCATAGATGAGTAAACACTATGTTTCAGTGATTAGTTTTCTTTACCAAAATAGTGAAATTTAATTAAGAAACCAAATAGAATGGGTGATAAGCAGAGGGAAAGCCAACAAACACGTAGGAATTGAGGAAGTCTTTATCCTCTTCCTTCAAAAGTACAGAAATTTGAGCTTTCCCATGTCGGTAGCATAGTAAAAAGTAAAATGTTTGATTAAAAATGGGAGAGCGATATGGAACATTTATTCAAATAATTGAGTCTGAATCTCAGGTTCAGCCACTCAATAGCCTGGGGACATATGTCCGCTCTGGTGCTGCCTCCAGCTCTCTATGTGTTTTATGCTAATATAACTTCCCAGAGTGTTGTAAAGATTTAATGGTCAACATCAGAAACTCATCTATTTATCTTCAATGCTAGGTACTCAAGAAATGTCAGTGAATTAAAAGTAGAAAGCTGATTCACAGAACAGTTGTTGGAATATTGAAACACTCCCTGCCTTCCCAGTGGCAGACATATTTAGAAACAAATTTTAGAACTAAAGGTTAAAAGGGTGTATATCATTAAAAGGCCTGTTTTATAAAGAATTTCATTAGCTATATTATAGAATGAGAGATAAAAATGAGATAAGTGAATTAACAAACATATTACATAATTCAATACAAAAGAGCTCATGATCACATAAACAGAGTGTTGCAGGCATACACAGGAAAGACGGTCCCAAGGCTGTGTGAGGGGGAGCAAGAGCATCCCATGGAGGTCTAGCCTTGCATAGAGCCCCACAGGACACTGGGGCCTTGGTTTTAAGTGGGAGCTGATCATACAGATTTGGTGGCAAGAGCAACAGTGAACATACCAAATAGAAATTATATATGCACATGATTTCAGAACAGTCTAATTTGATAAATTCACTAAAATTAAGGAAAAGAAATCATGTAGGTGAATGAAATGAATCCATTTATACAGATAATTTTGGGTGGAAGATATGGGGAGAGGAAGAAACAAAAATCAGGTTCCCAGAATACAGTCTCCATAGAAAGGGGCACCAGAAGTTCAGTAGCCTGAGTCCAGGAAAGAAAACCACACTGGCTATGACCTTACTTCCTTGTCTGACATCTAAAGTCCCAGGACACAAAGAAAACTGAAGCCCCACTCTTACCTGCTCTTCATAGAACAGATCGGAACATAACGGATACTGTGAAGATTAAATTCTGTGTCACCTTCCTCTTATCAGCAATCAATAAGAGACACATCTTGGCTGTGTCTGTGAGGGCATACCCAGGAAGGATTGACAGAAGGAGGGAGTCTTTCCTCCAGAGTGGATGGCCTTTCTGGTGGTGGACTTTATATAAAGAAGCTGGGAGAGAACGTGGGCCTTTCAAGTGTCTGCTGGTAGAATTCACTGGTGTGAGCATCCACCCTGCTATTGCTGTCTTTCATGGACATTGGGACCTGCTCAATCAGCCTTCCAATGTGGACTGAAGACTCCAGGAGTCCCCCAGGCCTTCAGTGCCAAATTGGGACTGCTTAGGAAACCAACAACACGGACTGAGTGGATTCTAGGTTCTTTGACTCTCCAGAATGTAGGCAGCTGTTTTTGGACTGCCTCTTTAGGATACAATTTTATTTTATGAGTTTTTCTCAACCCTAATACAGGTACTTGTTTAAAAGATCAATTTTGAAAATTCACATGACCATAAAAACACTTACATATAAATTGTGTGTTATAGCTTATTACTTAGGGGAAAATAGACTGGATTAAATCACACCTGGTAGAGTTGATGGGGAGGGAGAAGGGGAAAGGAAAAGGAATTTGAAATGTCTGCAGAGCTCATTAGTGCCCTGATATCAAATGATTCAGAGACATCTTTGGCCATTATTCAAACAGTTGTTCTGTTCTGAGTAATGTGAGGACAATCGAAAAGTCCACAGCTGGACTCTGGAAAGCCCAGTCGGAATCTTCTGTTGTAAAAGTAACAAATCTGTTGGGCCGGCTGTATGACACAGGAACCCTTCAGAATGAACCTGTCAAAGCCGGGGACCCAGAGGAGCTGAACTCTGCAGTTGGGTGAAAGATGGGATTTGTTGTTAAGTTATTCTGGTATTAAGAAAGGCTGAGTGAGCAGTTTTAAGAGGTCCCAGCTTAAGCTTAAACAACATCTGAGTACACACAACTTCATGTGACACATTTCTGTGTCTCTCCTCTCACCTCAGAGTCTGGTTTGCCCCAGCCTCCCCCCACACAAACCATCCAGGAACTCTGCTATACTGTCTTCTCTTGTTCCACAGAGCTTTGATGCCACATTGGTACAAGAGGTGCTGGCATTTGATCAGTAAGCAAATGATATGCACCCTGTGTTTCTTTATGAAATGCAGCATGGAAATCTAAGCCAGCAGAGACCTCACACATCATAGACTCAGATGCTGCTCTTTTTTGACATTTTCCCCCTTCAGTCTCACCATTCTACTTCTCGTCACTTACCAGTGGCTACACCATAGACAAAAACTATACATCCTTCCCAACAACTTTTCACTGTCATTAGCTCATTAGAGAGGGGTGATAGCTGCTGTTCTTAATGAAAAGGTATTTTATTTTAAATACCAGAGGGTAGGTAAAGGCTAGAATCACAAGGTTCTTCCAGAGGTGTTCAGGTCAATCAATAATTGCTATGATTTCCTCAGACCTTCCAGACTGTGGTACTGCAAGTGTATGTCTCTGCATATAATTCAGCTTTTTGTCTCTCCTTCCTGTCTCTCTGGAGCCATCTGACTGCTGGTGAGTGGAATCTGAGCCTTCTGACTGCCAAGGACTCCCCCCCCCAATTCTTCCAGAAATGAATTTTATCTCTCGTCAAATATAGCCTATAAGCACTGTGAATACTGTTTATTCCCCTTTGGGGAAGCAAAGGAAATATTTTCCTTGCTGCCATACAAATCAATTTTCTTCTCCTTCTCCAAATTTTTATAAGCAATTTTCTATAGAACAGTTTGACATAAAGTCTGAATTTTCAGGAATATTTTTGTTGGAAAGCCAATATCTCATATACTTTTCCAGTGAGCATAGGTCACCTTCTGACCCAAACTGTGAGCTGGTAGAGGTAAGCACATCTGGGTCTCCAGGACCTTGCTTTACACTTGACCTCTCCTACCAGTCACAAGGAGCAGGCTTATAGGTAAGCAGACACCGTGTGACCCCAAAACAAATGAGAAACATCACTTGATCACTAATTTTCAGATGCTTTACCACTGTCGACCACCATCTGAAGACATGTCATGTCTTTCTGACTGCTGTTTTTTAACTTTCTTGTCCAGAGACGTACACTGGACACTATCTCACATGCTCTTCTATAAAAGTACTACATACCCATACTTTTTTTAAAGAAACTGGTAGCTGAAAAAAGCTTCTGCGGTTGCAGATGCATTGAACAAGGATAGAAGTCGGGTTCCAGGCAGAGGGTTCTATTTGTTTATGAATTTATTCAATATAATTTCTGGAATATTTATGATTCCAAAGAATGTGGCAAATGATGCCACTAATAGGAAAATGGAGGCAAGCTTCTCCCCTCAGAGTCAACGTAGATCTGCCCATACACAACTGCAGACTCCTCTAAGTAGAAACAACAGAATCAAGAATTTTAGAATGAGAAAATCATTACCTGCAATTTCTACATACAGAAATGATTAGACAAAGAACTCAACACTGTTTTTGATTGAGTTCACATTTCTCATATATATTGTAGTCTGGTAAAGAATAGTGTCACAGAAAAGATTATAATTAAATATGTGTTGATCTCATTCATTTACATAGTAATTCTCAGCAACTTTTTTTTTTACTTTCTCATTGTCTATTTTAATACATTGGCATTTCTGTTACTTTTTGGTGTTTTTTTAAATAGGAGAAGAGGTCAAAGCCATGGTCTCAAGCATGCTAGGCAAGTGTTCTACATAAGCTACAGTCTCAGCCCTGAAGTGCTGTTATTTTTAAAAGTAGTTAACACATACATATAATTAAAATATGGCAAGCTTAACTATGTAAAACAGAATTAAATGCAATTTTTGAAAGATGTTTTTATAAACCCATTTCATATCAAATTATGAAGTGAAAGGACATTTATTTGGTATTTTGCTCTTTGGCTTGGTCATGCAGGTGAGGAATCTGATACCCAGAAGGAAGGTGATGCATTTGTAAAGTTGTATATTTCTCTCTATAGGGGAATATTTCTATTTCAAATTCATGACTTTTTAGTGTTCTTTTTAGAGATAATACCTATGAGTTACAAAGTGACTAGAATTAAATGGCTTCAAAATCAAAGAATAGTAAAGGAAGAACCTAAAAGAAAATATCAGAAATATTGCAAAAATACATCATACACTTCTCAAGATAAATGTATGTCATGGTTTGATCCAGGTGTCCCTCACAAACAAATGAATGTGTTCTGGATAATTGATCCTCAGCTGATGGCAGTTTGGGTTTTACAATCTCGCTGGAGCTGTGTTGTCGAGGGCAGGCTCTTGGGGGTTATAAGTCAGCTTCCCCTTGCCAGTATTTGGCACAACTTCCTGCTGCTATTTCCAGTGCTGTGGCAGAGGTGGTGTCCATCCTCTGCTCATGCCATCGTTTTCCCTGCCAGGATGGAGTCTCCCCTTGAGTCCGTAAGCCAAATAAACCCATTCCTCCACAAGCCGCTTTTGCTTGGGTTCTTTCTGCACAGCAACTAGGAAGCTGACCGCAACAATGTACCACATACATCTCAAGCTAGATGCATTACACACATCTCAGAATAAATGTATCACACACATTTTTAGGATGGACAGCAGTGTGGTGTCATTTAATTCAAGTGCAACACCTAACTGCACATGATGATTCCCACATAACCTAGCTGCATTCTGATTCATCTTCTTCAGAGCCTTCTTCCATTCTCCTTCTCTAAACACACTGTTCAGTCCTACAAAGTTTACAGATAGCTTTCACACCTTCACATTTTTTGCTTGGATCGCTCTCTCTCTCTATTTCTGTCTTCTCCTTTTTCTCTCTGTTTCTCTCTTTCTCTGTTTCTCTCTCATTCTCTCTCTTCACCAATCTTTACATTTTAGGCCCATTTTCCTAAAGACTCCATTTCTGAAGAAACTCGTCCTGAATAACACAGCAAACAAATATTTTTGAGCAAAAAAAGAATATGTACAATGTAAACCCAAGTCCTTCAGAAAAAAAAATTTATTTACTCTAACAAAAAATATCAAGAAGATACATACATGTCCACCCAAATATTTGAAATATGACTGTCTAAAGAAGAAAAGCAGCAGCAACCTCAAATCCTTATTTTCAGTAATGCAATAAAATCATCACTGTGCTTTCAGCCTAATGCCGTAATTTCTCGTTAACTCACCTTTTTCTTGCTATGAAAACAAGATTCTATAAAATGTGACTATGCAACCTTCATTTTATGACAACCAGCTACATGGGATGCCATACTTTATATTTTGAAGAATAACTTCATAACTTTTTCCTGTCAATTTCCTGATTAACTCAATGGAAATAATCGCTATCTTATCATTTAAGTAATGATTGGAAGTTGGATAAGATTAAAATCCCTTTTTAGGGCTGGAGAGATGGATCAGTGGTTAAGGCGCTTGCCTGCAATGCCTAATAATCTGGATTCTATTCTCCAGCACCCACATAACCGGATACACAAATGGTGCATGCATTCGGAGTTCATTTGCAGTGGCTAGAGACCCTAGCACACTCATTCTCTCTCTCTCTTTCTCTCTCTCTTTCTCTCTCTCCCTCTCCCTCTCTCTCCCTATTTATCCTTGCAAGTATATAAATAAAATTAATAATAAATTTAAAAATCCATTTTCATACAATATAGTCAAAACACACAGGACCAGACTGTTGGACAGTTTCTGAAAACTGAACTCAAATACGAATAGAGTAATTCAAAGTTCCTTTATATGATCCTTCCACATCCAGCAAATTACAGTTTTACAATTACAATTCAAAGGAGCATTTGTACCTTCTCAATGATTTCTCAGTCCAAGTTGCTCACTTCACAAGTCTAAAGATGGTTCCCCTCTGCCCCAGCTGTGCCAATTCTACTGGAGGGGGAAACATTGAGTTCTGACACCCTGAGGAGCTAGCAGGGATGTATGATGGACATGCAGCTGACAGTTCTGTCAGGGATGTGAGAAGCAGAACCAGATCCAGCTCGTTCTGTAACGATGTGCTGGCTCCACACAGCTGAGTATAATAAAAGCAAATTTAGTGGATAAGATGTTCAGATATGATTCAAGGACAAATGTGGAGAGGAGCTGACATTTCAGATGTTACTAAGCTACTAATAGGTGAACAGTATCTTGACAGAAGTTCCAGTAACCCCTGGAGGAGTGGGCTGAAGGACGTCCACGTAGGGCCCACCTTACAACTTACAAGGATACTGTTTTCCCTTGCAGTCTACCAGCACAGTTCCCTCAGTCTCTTCTCCTTTCTTTTGTAATTTGGAAAATGAATTTTCAAGTCCTCGGTAGTATGGATGTCCTAGGCCAAGGTTCTTTATGACCCCAAAAGTTTCATTGCTCACATAAGATAAGTGCTCGTTTTTTTAAAGTGATCTTTGAAACAACTATTTAAAGTAGGCATTACTATTTATGCTTTTTATTGAGAAAATCAAGGCTCAATGAGGACAGTTGTTACCCACGGTCACAGAGCCAGTGAAAAAAGAGCCAAGATTTGAACTGGTCCTCCAAACTTTTGCTACTCTCTTGCCTTCAACTGTTTCTGAAAGAATTTCTCCCACACATGTCTTACTCACTGAGGAAGTTATTCAACATTTTTTTGTAAAGAAAGACTTTTTTCCTAATGTGAAATGTAAATTAAATATGATCTCAACCAATTATCTGAAACAACTCTGAAGTGCTCACCTGAAAACAGGTTTCCAAAGAGCCATCACATCTGTGCAATATCACTTTCTATCCAGATGTTAGGACAAGATGTTCATACACTTATGGTCATAGTCTGAGCATGAGTCCCTGTAACCATCAATGACCAGTCCCTGAGCCCAAGAGGATTTGGAAGATCTGTCCCAGGGAAGAGGATACCTCTGATAGCTTAGGAACAAACAGCCCATACAACAGTTTTTATGGCTACAACTGAAATATATTGTAATTCTCCCTATGTTTGTTGTAAGATAGATCTTTATGTGAGAAGAGAGCTGCTTAAAAATAAACTATAGATTCCTAGTTTGGAGTTTTGCATTGCTTTTGTTCTCTATCCTTTAGGTGCGTGTAGGCAGATGTGTATCACTGATGAAATGAATGATTAATTTAAAAATTAATAAGTGTAATACAATATTGCAAATGAGGTATTATATTAATTTTCTATTGAATTAAATGTTTGTTCATTATATTCAGAGCAATTATATCTCTCTGGTAAAATAGAAGAATATAAAATTTCTGTTACTGACTTTATCACCTATCCTCACTCAGAATAGATCAGGTCATTTTGTAAAATAGAGATGCTGAAAATAATTATTTGAGAAAGGTGTATAGAGTCATTCAAATGACAAGAAGTCCAACAGGCCCTCCCTGTTAAGGTGATGCTTTATCCAATTGATAAACCTGAACCTGAATGTTGTATGACAGTGAGATTCCACTTAACATCAACTTCAAAAGCTTCAAACAGTTGTGTTGTAGCTCAACTGGAAATATCTTTTGGTATTTTAAATCAAAATTTGAATATCTCTTTTTCTTCTCCTAGGAGTTACCTCAGCTGTCCTGGGCTGAGGAAACAATTTCCCGGAGAATCCCAGGATCAGTTATGGAAGCTGCTCTGTTCCCACAGAATGTAGGAAGAAGCCCTGTCTTTCTTTAAAAAGTTGATCAAGGGGCTGGAGAGATGCTTAGCAGTAAAGGTACTTGCCTGCAAACCCTATTGACCAGTACCCATGTAAAGTCAGATGCACAAAGTGGTGCATGCATCTGGAGTTCCTTTGCAGCAGCTGGAGGTCCTGACATGCCCATACTCTCTCTCTCTCTGTGCCTCGCTGACACTTTGTGTCCGGATCACTCTGCTTACAAAAAAATAATAAAATATTTTTTAAAGTTGGTTAACCAAGAAAAAATGTGTAAATGACTCAGAAAGCAAAACAAACTTTAACTGAATTATTATTCCCTAAGTCACTTCCTGCAGCATCCTCCTTTTAAGGTCAGCTGGACCAAAGGTCCAAGGACTGCAGGAGGAAGTGGTTTGTCCATATTTAGATGGGAAGGGTGCAAGAAGAAACCCCCATTCATGTTGCATTAATACTTTCAGTAACTTCTTAGATAATATCTGGTACATAATGATTACAATGTGGTTAGGAAATGAGCAGTAATGAATAGTGTTGAATCATTTCATCTTCTAAGAAAAGTATGAACAAAGTCTAATGATTATCCCTAGCATGTGAAATACTGCAGACCACGAAATGGTCTACCATTCCAATCTGTTTCAACCACAAACCAGCACACACTGGCATGCACACACCCACTCCTCCGTGGAGCTGGATTCAGAAGCTGAAAGAGTTAACTCTGCCTCAGAGCAATGGTCTTTTAAGCACTCCTTCAAAAGCTCTTAAATGGCAGAAAAATCAATACACTTTTATCAGACCTCAGTGTTTATAGAAGCAATACAAAACAGGATTTTGTTAAATGTATATATTACGCCAGATCCAACTGTAAGTTAAAACATCTGTGTCCAAGTTAATCTCAGATACAGCATGGAGATTATTTGAGTTGTGTGTTTCCTTTTGTGACCTTTTTAGATGTGGCTTTCAACAGAATTGTGGGGAATAATTTTCTTAAGCTTTTACTTGTCTGCAACTGTGCCAACACTTGGACATAGAGTAATATTTCTAAATTACCCAGATGAATAGTAAAAAAGGAAAGAAAACCCCTTTAGTAATTTCAAAATAGTATTGTATAGGGAATCTTTAAAAAATAGATTATAGACTCATAAATGTAGGCATGCACATCTCAGATTGTTGCAGGCTATCCATGACATAACATTTTCAATTAAAACCATTTTTACCAGCAATAATCACATTCTGAAAAGGCATGTACAACTTGCTAGTGGATTATACCACCTTAACAATGAAGTCAGTCTTAAAACATAAGCACATATAACGGACTTAGCATGGACTGATCTTTTTTCACAAAATTAACGTGTTTAAAATCGGATAGAAAGCCTTTAGTTCTTGTTTGTAAGAGACAAGAAAACAAGATCTGAAGTTGATGGATGCTTTCTGTTTTTAGATCTGTCTTTAAGGGATCAGACATCTGTAATTCAAAACCATTTTGATTGAAACAATAAATTTGATTCAATTCTGAAATTTCATTTCAAAAGTGTAAGAGAGAAATTCATGGGACCCCTCAAAGTAAATGACAAGCCTGGTCTCTGAAATGTGTCAGGAACATATTTACACTGAATAAAAATAACAGAAGAACCAAACCAAAGTCTCAATGGCCAAATGTCCTAAAAATGGGGATGGATGAAAGGAGTTTACAAATTTCATATTAATTTTTGCTTTGATAAGTAACTGGGCTTTATGTACAAATCTCCTTAATAATTTTAATTCAGTGTTGTATGGTGTAACATCATGTGGTGCAGTATTGTAGGGTGAAATACTGTATGTCATGGTACTGTAGGGTGTTGGATTATACGGTTCAGTATTGTATGGTGCAGGATTGTATGGAGGGCTATATGGTGCAGTTCTATGTGGTGCAGTATTTTATGATGCAGGATTGTATGGAGCAGTACTGTATAGAGAAGGATTATATGACACAGTACTACATGGTGCAGTATTGTATGGTGTAGGATTGTAGGGGGCAGTACTGCCGTTACTCTCTCTTACTTGACATACAGATATTTACTGGAGAGTAAGGAGATCTCACTACAAAAGTGATGTAGAATGGTTCAGTAACATACAAAAGAAATATATTTTAATATATGTTATGACCAAACTCTATGTGCTAGATATACTCCCATAAACACCATAGATCACCCAACTTTATACAGCTATACATTCATGCATTTCATATCTGTGTGTGTGTGTGTGTGTGTGTGTGTGTGTGTGTGTGTGTGTGTGGTATTGAGAACCATGAATCAAATGAAACAAGAAACAAAAAGTCAGGATCCAGGGGGAGTGTGATGTAAATAATATGGTCAGATAAAAACACTTGAGCTGAAATTTGAAGAGTCCTGAAGAAAATGAGAGCACAAGCCCTTTGGATGTCTTTAAAAAGGCCATTCCCTTCAGGTAGCACAGGCAATAATTCCAAAGCACAGTATACCTGAGGAACATCAGAGGTGTCTGTAGGGCTGAGCCAGACCAATACATTTGTAATGGGATAAGAAACAGGTAACAGCAGTAACAAGAAGTAGATTATCCTAGCCTCAAAATTTCTACTGGTTATGATGGGAAGTCACTGGAAGATTTATGTATGAGAGGGACATATGGACCAGGGAAGGTCAATGATTAAAACTTCCGCTAATTGGAATAAACCCAAATGCCTATCCATGGAGGAATGGACAGCAAAACTGTGGTATATTTACACAATAGAATTTTACTCAGCTGAAAGGAAAAATGACATATCGAAATTTAGTGAAAAAATGGCCTGACTTCAAACAGATTTTACTAAGTGAACACTCAAAAGAACAGAGACTTGAACACCGAATATTCTCCTTCATATGTGGTCCTTAACCAGGATAACCGTAAACTCTACGCAGACTAGTAGAAAGAAGTGAGAGGTTATGAATGAGGGGTAAGGGATAGGGAAGGGGAATGGCTTAAGCATGAGGTTAAACCAAATTAGGTTCGAAAACATAAAATCCTCATGAGCATACTGTAACCTATTGAGCAAGTAGTGGGCATCGACTGGCAAGAGGGACCATGAGTGGTAGGGAAGAGAGTCTAAGCCTGTGAATAATTTGATCAATCTGACAAACCCTGGTTCCAACCACCGGTTCCTTCCCTCACTGAGCTGTTGAACAAAGTGACCCATGAGGTTCCAAAAACAAGACAAAATTCTGTCAAAGCCCTTGAATGCCCTCCCCAGGCCTCAGGCAAAACCCTGTTGCTGAAGAAACCACAGAATGCCATTCAGCATCTAGAGACCCTTCGAGGTCCGGAATGGTATCCAGCCCCTAGAAGGCAGTTAATGCAGTGCTGGAAGGTACTACACAAGCTGCCAGGGGAAGCTGATCAACGACACTGGAGTAAACAGAGACGACTGGCATGAAACACAGTCTGTGGCCATGAGTAGGCTGATCACATCTTCTACTGGGATAGAACAGTGAACCAAGAAAGGAGCACTTGTGCAATGGAGGATCCTGGGCCTGGGGGAGACAATCAACAGCTTTTAAATTTGGCCAAATTTTCCACTTAGTGAGGAGGAGCCCTTGTCTGGAACTTGGGATGGAGGGCGATAGGCACCAGATCCCGTACTCTTGGGCTCCCAAGAGAAGATGCACTATGGGAGTGATTGACGGGGAGGCTACTAAAAATAGAATCTAGGTAATCCAGAATTGTGTATATTTGTTAACCTGCACTGATCTCACTCTCCGATGGAGATTGTGTTTGTATTTTTCAGGATGCAGCGAGAGAGTTGTGCCCCATCTAATCCTACCATCCGACCGCAGGCCAAAAGCTGAGACCCTGGCAAGAAATGAGCCACCACAGTCATACCGTGGAGTATCCATATGGAACCCCACAGAGAATGATGGATGAACAAGGGACCCACAGCCACAGCCATTCAATCAACACAGGATAAGCCAGTGAGACAGAAACCAACAATATTCAACACAAAGACTCCTAAGCTCACAACATTAAAGCAGCCTTAATACTCATCCACCACAACTCAGGGAACTGTGCAGAAGAGGGGGTGGAAAGATTGTGAGAGCCGTGGTGGGGGAGACTATCCAAAGGCATGGCACCCCTCAGTAACAACACACATGGGCCAGAAGAATCAGGCTGAATACTAGGCTATCCATGGTCCCCTGCTACAAGGACTGATCCAGATGGCCCATGGAGGAGGATATCCAGCTGATTGGGGATGGGGAGGGGGGCATCGGGGAATTGGGGATAACAACTCATTGTTTGCCCACTAAATAATGTAACTCATTATGGACAATAAAAAAAAATATATAGAATAACATTAAAACTCCTGTGGAGAGAAAAGTACAGAGTTAAATATGAAGATATATGAGAGTATTGGCAATGATATTTAGTAGAAAAGACTGGTAAAACAGAGGCTCTGTTGGGTCTTATTTTTTTTTTTAATTTCATGACTATGTTGAATTATGTGAGCATAAAAGGCAAGAATTGTGAATAAGAGTTCATATTGTATGATAGATAAGATGATGGAAAGCTATTATACTTAAAAACCTGTTTCTTTACACTGAATATTTTGAATAATACAAGCCAGAAAATCCCCTAAAAAAAAAAAAAAAAACTTCCGCTAAAGTTGGAATCATGACATCCTCCGCACAATGCTTTAGAGAGTTCTTAGCATGTAGTATCCAGCTTTGGTGAAGGCAAGAAAGAGTCGATAATGTCGGATTGATGGTAAATGCTCATTGCCAACAGAAAGTGAACTATATCTTTTAAGCTTTTATTACCCTAATCAAAACCTGTTATCCTAGCTCTCAGGAGGCCAAAGTAGGAGGATTCTTACAAGTTTGAGGTAATTCTTAAAAAAAAAAAAAACAAGGAAGATAAGAGAGTGAATTAGGTGACTGAAATGAGACAAATAAATAAGAAAAAATGAAAGAGAAAGACCAAATGGGTAATATAACTCTAGTGAGTTCTGTTTATATTTTAACTCCCCCAATGCCAGCCCTAGCAATGACATCTGTCCATATCCACCTCCGATCACCAGCATCTACACCACTTCCTCATGGTCTTCTTTTTCTAGCAGAGGTCTGGTCACCCAACCTGGACTGCCTGCCATTGGAATACAGGAAGTTGAGTCTGGTATTACTTATGTAAGACTGTGGTCAGCAGTTGTTTGGTACCTAGATCAGGGCATATTAGGTCTTATGGAAGATAGAAAATTACCTTCATTCTCAGTATATAAAAGGCTGCTCTGAAGTAGTAAGTATGTTTCTTGGAGTGCTCAATTCACTAGCAGAGAGGAAAATTAGCCATTCCATTCAATATTGGGCACAGGAAGTTAGACTCAATCCCTCCTATTAAAAAGCATATTCACAAGTACTATTGACCTAGGCCTTAGTAAGAGTAAGCAATTTGTAGATTATACAATTATCTTCATTTTCAAGATAATAAATGGTTGTCCAAAAGATGGACATATCTCCATCAGGAAAAGAAAATGAGTTTCTAATTCATGACCTGAAGCAAAAAGAAAAATAATTGAAATTAAATAGAAGAATGTTAAGTATATTTTTCCTCCTACCTTAAATGCACATGTTCTTTAATGGCCAACTAATTTTTTCATGTTGTTTAACACTGCATGATTTATTAGTTTGTTTATTTGTTGTGTCAGGGGGTGGCACATGTGGAGGTCAAAGCTTTGAGGTGTCTGCTCCATCTAATTTCAGATATGGTCTCTTGCCATTGCAAATGACTAGAAATGGACATCAGACAAGATGGTCTGCCAGCTTCAGAGTCTCCTGGATCCACCTTCCAGTAGTCATGGGTATCTTGGGATCTCAGATGCATGCATCACTTTCCATCAAGCTTCATGTGGTTGCTGGAAAGTTGACCTAGGCTGAAATGTTTTGCAAACAAAGTCCTTTAACCTGTAAGCCATTTTCCCAGCCCCAAGACTGCATATTTTAAACGAAAAAGAAATCACTTGATAGTTTAAATCACAGAGATTACTAGCATTTTAGTATATCCTATTTGGCTATTCTTTCTCTGTGTATCCATATCCATGCCTTGTTTCACAAAATACTTAGAGTACTTATGCAATGATATATGTTTTACTTTTAAATATCATTATTGTATAGAGTTGTTCCATGTCTGAGAGGCAATTATTCCAATAAATGGCAGTAGCTTTACACCTCAGTCCAATAAAATCGTCTGCAAAGTTGGCCAAAATGAAGAGGTTATTTCAGACTCAGAAGCTGGAACATTCATGATACTTTTGTTTGTTTGTGGCACTGGGCATTGAAGTGAAAAACCTCACACATGGTAGGAAAATGTCCTATTACTGTAAGCCATATTCCCAGACCACTTTTTACTTCTCATTTTGAGATACGGTCTCATTAAGTGACCCAGGTTCACCTAGAACTTGTCATTTTCCTGCCTCAGCCTCCACAATAGTGGGGATTACAGGTCTGTGCCACAATGTCTAGCTTGTCTTTTTATTTTTAAATAATTTATTTATTTTCAAGCAGAGAAATACAGAGGGGGGGAGAGAGCACCAGGGCCACCACCTTGTGGATCTGGCATATGTGGGTCCTGGGGAATTAAACCTGGGGCCTTAGGCACTGGAGGCAAGTGCCTTAACCACTGAGCCATCTCTCCAGCCCTAGCTTGTCTTTATACCCATTTGTTATTATATTGTCTGTGGCTGCTTTCAGATTATAACAGCAGACTTAGATCATGACAGAACAATCACAATGGAGACTGTCAGGCCTGTAAACATAATATATTTGCTACCTTTCCCTTTACAGAAAACGTTTATTGACCAACGGAACTTCCTCCCACAGACATGCACAACCATCATCTCTCATGAAACACGCACAGTAAAGATATTACACATGTGTCCAGTCATCTCTTCCACCAGTCTCTTGGCCTGGTTAGTTTTGCACTGTCAGGTTGAATGTCTATTCTCTGATATGCTTGGGTTCATAAGTATTTCAGATTTTGGAGTGTTTTTTTCAGATTCTAGAATAGTTACAGACACATAACTTGCAAATAGGACCCAAGTCTAATACCTAAAGATAACTTTGTATAATATTTCTGATCACTTTGTGCATGAAGCAAAACTTGCTGGCATAGAATTTGTCTAACTTGTATCATTTGCTCAAAAAGTATTGTATTTTCGAGCTTTCCAGATTTTGGATTTTTGGATTGAGGATGTTAAATCAGTATTAAGAGTTTTGTGGTAGTTTGAATAATGTCCCCCAAAAGAATTAAGGATTTATTAAAATTATTAATTGTCTCCAGGCTTCTAGCTGGAGGAAGTACCACTTTGGCCTAGCCTCCTGGGGACTGACCCTTTCTAATTTGGATGTAAAATAGTAAGGATAGATATGCAAAAGAAGAGCCAGAATCATGGTCTGGAGATCTGCTTTTTGTGAATCATAGTGTGTTAGTGTGCTTGCTTGGTGCTGGTGCTGGGCTTCTGTCTCTGTCTCTGTCTCTGCTTGGATCTGTGAAAGGGGGCCAGCCTTTTTTTTTCCTTAACTTCCCCTGGGTCTGATACCTCAATAAATACTTTTCCTCCCCATAATCGTGCGGTTTGGAGATTCATCCCAGCGGCGTGTGGCTGACTATGACAAGTTTCTAATCATTGTGTCCACATTGAACCATAGAGATTTGGGAACACATCACAGCACTGCTTTTTCCCCCCTATTTGCAAGGGGCATCTTCAAGGTGATGTGAGTCAAGAGACAGTGGGTACAGTCACACTCACAGAAATAATTTCAACTGAAGCAATAATCTAGAGGAGCCTAACATTCCTGCTGTGATTTTAAAGGATGGTTCCCTCCATGTACGTCTCCTCAGCAGCCATTTGCTCTAACTTCTCACTAGCACATCATATTCTAAAGTCAACATCAGTTCTTTACTCACCAAACCGCCTCCATAGAGGACAAATTCCTTCCATCTACAATGCAGAAAACCATGAACTCTTACCCTAGCAAAATTAAAGGAACAAATAATCGGCAAGTAATGGAGTTTCCCAATCATTTCCCAGAAGTATACATTAAGGCAACTAGAACTGGCAAACCATTCTGAGGACAAGCAGAGTGGAACAATCTAGTTCACCTTTGGCAGAGAATAAAAGGAAGAGGGAAGTATAAAAAAATATGAGAAAAAGCAGCTTTTAAAAACTCCAATCATAGTATGGACTAGCATGAAGGAATCCTTGGAAAGCAAAGGGAGTGTGTACAAGCTCTTTCCCCAGGTGTCCACATGAATGCATCAGAAACATGGGGACAGGACAAGGGACTGGAAAGCCTTCAGCATGCAGGAGGTAGTCAGTGGCCACAGAGGGACAAGAAATAAACCCTGATCACTTCATTGAGCCATTGAATGACTGAGGGACAGGAACTGCTTCTGCTCTCATGCCAAGGAAGAGATGTATTCATCTAACCTATCCCAGAGTAACTTCAACTTGTCCAAAGCAGAACTCATTTGTTTCCCTCCAACCTCTCCCCTATTCTTTTTTGTTTGTTTAGTTTTTCCTTTTCTGTATTTTTTGAGGGAGGGTCTCACTCTAGCCCAGGCTAACCTGGAATTCACTATGTAGTCTCAGAGTGGCCTTGAACTCACAGCGATCCTCCTACCTCTGCCTCCCGAGTGCTGGGACCGTGCTTCACTCTTGCACTTACACACACCTCAAACACTGGAGTTCACTTTGTCTCAAGTCTAAACCTTCATCTTCAGAATGAAACTGGTTTTGCTGCCTTAGTATCTCTTGGGTCGAGGAAGAGCCTTTCAGCTGTCACTGTCAGCATTCATTTCTGGTCCTCACCTGCCTCCCTATTACAAGAGATTCCTGGATCTTCAGCTTTCAACCCTCCCTGCACTGATCAATTTCTGTCCATTCTGAAAATTCCTCAGAACCTCTTCTTATTTTATAAGATAGAGTCTGAATTTCACAGGACAGCAGAAAAGATCTGCCTACCTTTTCAAACTCTCCCTATCCATCCTGTCTTGAAGTCATCACGCCAACATCTCAGTGCCATAGACGGACAATCACTTATCAGAGATTATCCTTCTCTGCCTTGTCTTCCTGGAAACTTGACCTGAAAGATTCACCCTAGCATCTCCACCTGTTTGACATCATCTCAACCCCCTTCCCCAAGCCCAGCACTGCCCCACAGTCTCTCCTCTGATGGCCTATGACTCCCTTAATGTAGGGTCACCAAGTCCACCTCATTCCTATTAGAAACTTCAGCCCCTAACACACTGTCTGGCAAGAGAGATGCTCAATGCTTTTGCTGATTTTAATCTCTCACACACATGACAATCTTTCACGTTTCAGTATGTATTTACACGATGAGTGCTGCCAACAGGGTGTAAGAAATCTCCAATTTCAAAGAAAATATAGCTTTGTTTGTCTATTTATGAATTATGAAGTCAATTTTAGGAAAAGGGAGCTTTTTTTTCCTTCTTCTTGGAGAAGGGAGAATGCAAATATGGGTCTTGGTACACTGTCATCTAACCTTTGATCACATGCTCATAATGGAACTGTGGTCTTACTCAAATTTTGCAACAAATCCTTTTCAGTAGCACAGGTAAAAAAAGGTTTTCCACAAGCAAGTAATTTCTGCAGTGTGTGTTCAGCACTAATATTCGTCATGAATCCAAGCACAAGCGAGGTATTAAAAAAAGAACAATGTGGTAATGCTCACTATTTATTTTCAAGCATTGCATATTTTTTCTAACAAATTTCAAAACATTTTCCAAGGGATTTTAAAGAAAGCCACCAAGTATGTTTAGCCAAACAACATATGGAATGCTAATTTTGTTGTGATGTGATTCCCTAATACAGCAAGGAACAGATTCTTTGTAAAATCAGCAGATTTGCAAACACTAATTAAGAAACATTGAAAACTATCAAGGTCAATTTAAGAATCCATTTGAAGACAAATATTTTCATTCTTGTTAGCTCTAGTAATTTCTCTGCAGGGATTCACTTAATATCAACAAACTTTGACTATGCAAATTTTGCAGTGAAGGTAAATAAACAAAGGTACACTTTAGATTCTGAACACAGCTGAACAGCAAGGTTTGAAGGAGTGATGAATAGAACTCATTTGTGTCTATTATCATAATCTCTCCTCAGGAATCTAAAATCAAGCCTTGGAGTAAAGAATTTCTACTAGCTACTTAGCTCCTGAGAGCCTGTCCTGGAGGTCTGTGCTTGCCTAGGGAACATGACCTGATACTGCTAATTGCTAGAATGATTCTTTGCCATCTGTGAAAAGAGTAAGTTTAAAATGAAAAACAAGCAAACAAAAAAAAAAACCCTCGTGTCATAAACATTTCAGTTTTGCCCTTTGTCTTTGTGTCTCTCTATTCCATTGGCCATGTCATTGTCTGAAAAACCCTCTAAGCAGAAAGCAAAGGTGCAGGTCCAGCCTCACCACTCATCTCAGAGGTAAGAATGCTTGCCAAGCAAGCATTGGGGGTGGGGATGGGTTGATGGGTTGATTCACCAGATTCAATTCCCCAGCATCCATGTAAATAGCTTGGCATGACCATGTGTGTCTGTAACTCGATCCTGTGTAGAGCAGAAACTAGAGAATTGCTAGAGCATTTGAAGAAAAACAACAACAAAAAAAAAAAAAAACAAGAACAACAGAAACCTAGCAGCTCTAAGTTCAGTGAGAGACTGTCTCAAGGAAATGTATGGATGAGTGGTAAAAGAGGGCTCTCAATATCCTCTGGCCTTGCAGCCATGTGCACAGTGTAAACACATCTGTACCCACATGTGAATACAACACACACACACACACACACACACACACACACACACACACACACACCACATCGCATATATTACACACAAAAAAAAATCACATGTGCATGTATAGGATATGTGTGTGGAGGGACCACTCTTCCAGTGCTCAGACTTTCAACGAGTAAGTACTGATTAAAATTTTATATGGCCAATCTAGCTGTGTGCCTAAAGCCACTCATTTCTGATGATAAATAGCAAATACAGTGGATGGAGAGATGCATTATATGGGTACTTTCCCAGAACAGAGTAGGCCTGGTGGCATCAGAGACTCAGGAAGTTGGGAAAAGAGGATTGACAGTTCAAAGGCAGCCCAGGTTATAGGGTAAGTTCTAGGCCAGTCTTGAAAACATAAGGAGACCATGTGAAACAATGAAAAATAGAAAGAAAGAAAAAAAAAAAAACTGGGGACATAGCTCAGTGGTAAAATGCCTGCATAGCCTGAATAAGACTCTGGGTTTAACCCAAGTACTGAAAAAAAGTCCATTATGAATCTAAACCAACAATGGAAAGTGTAGTACAAATAGTAAAGGCTAAATAAATATCCAGGAGCCAAAAATGCTATATTATTTTGATATGGTATTATTTTATCTCCTTATGCCTTGCCTTATTCCAGAAAAGCCTCAAAATAGTCTTATTTTAAATAAGTATGAGGGTGTAAGACTGGCTAAAGTTTTGGGAAATGTAAAATGGTGCTCGACCTTTTGTTGTATCGCATTCATTTTGATGGAACTTGATGTCAATAACACATGTCTGAATGGGTCAGTATTCCATTATGTCCTGGAATGCACAGATAAAACAAAAAACGTGTTAAGATGATTACATAAAACTCTACGAAACAAAGATGTGAAAGTATTTTAGAGTAATTTTATACATATTAGCCTTGTCAACTGATTCCTTAAGGGATACTATTTCAAAAACAAGCTCACTGACCCCCTTCTAACTTGCATTTCATATCCCAGCTTGCAATAAAGATGACGAGACTTTAAGACTGTGAAATGGGAAGAAAAGCCTGACCAGTAGGTGACTACCAAAGCTAATGTATGGAGATATAGGCTTTTGCCTATAGAGAACTTGGGAACCGAAATACAAAATGTTGGAAGTTTTAAAAGATTATTTACGGCTTAGTTGAAAACATTCAAGCATCACACTTACAATGATTTCCAAGTTGAAATTAGTTTGTGAGCTTTTAAATTTTTCTTTAAGGGTGCATTTCAGCCCTGTAGAGAGGTGAAATGCTTAAAAAGATGGAACATCTGGCTGGACACCAGTGTGTCCGAAGCCAAAACCAAGCAAAGCCACATGGACAGCTCTTTTAAAGCCATAGACAGTAATGATTAAGAAAGCTTTATGGCATCAAGAATTAAACTAGACTCTCTGAAGTCATGGGATTATTACACATTCGGAAACAATCTTTCAGATTACCAGAGAGTCTTATCATTCTTTTATTTATTCATGTTTATGTACAGTGGGCTTTTCTCATCTTTCAACATTCACAGTTAACCAGAAACTTTGTTTAAGTGCCCACAGATAACCCACATATACTTCCTTCTCATGAGAGAAAAGGAACATTCGTGCTACAGATAACAAATGCCCAGAGGCAGACAGGGATTAATCCCTTTACTGCGATAAAGCACAGAAAGAAAAATGCCATACTAACAATTTTAAGTGTATAATTCAAGTACTTTATTACAGCCATGTTTGTATCAATATTATGTAATCATCACTACACACTATTTCCAAATGATTTTATTTTATAATCCCAATCAACAACTGTCCACCCATTAAACAATAACACTCCACACTGCCCCTCCCCTGGTCCCTGATAAATTTACCTGTAATCTCTTAAGAACATGCCTATTCTGCACATGTAAGAGGGATCTTTAAGGATTTGTTATTTCCAGCATAATGCTTCAAAGTCATCTGAGTCCTAGTGTGTATCAGAGTCTCATGCATTTGGCTGACTGAATAATATTCCTCTGTATACAGTATTCTGTTGATTATTTCATCTAAAACACTTGGCTGGGTATTGTTTTGATCCCTGATGGAGAGAATTTAGGTGCACCCCATTTTCAGTTCCTTTCGAAATGTGGAATTATTGGGAATCATTAAATCACAGCAGCTAAGGCATTTAAGATTCTGACACAGCAAAAAGGTTCTAGGGTCTCCACGTCATCACCAAAACACCCTGAATTCATTATTTTAGAGTTTATTTGTAATAGACCTCTCGATGATTTATTAAAAAGATTTCTTCTAAGTCATCTGAGTCCAAGGGCAGTCAGCGTTTCTCCACTGCCTAGTGTGGGGGCTCCTGTTATAGGTACATCCTCAAAATCTCAAAATATAGTGGTATTTTCTAGGGAAAACAACAGTAAATGTTAGATACATCACACATACGTGTGCACAACATATCCATACAGATATGCTAGTTTGGTAAACAAACTTATGATGTGGAAGTGTCTGACCTCCATATTTCTTCTACCTTGAAAATACAAACACTAGACATTTACAGTGGCCTTGGACAAGGCTGCGTCATTCAACCTGCACATCTACTCAGCTCTCAGAGACAGCATCCGTCCAGAGATATTAATTTTCCTGGCCAAAGATATTTTATGTTATCTGAGTGTTTTACTTTTCTAATGAATTTATTCCTCATAGTTACTTCCTATTAATTCCCTTAATTGTAGCCATTCTCCCATTTTATATCACCCTTTCTTTAGTGAATCAATATTCACTTGGAAAAGAGGAAGTATATAACGTAAATACAAACTACAAGGTACTTTCTAAAAATCTGGAAAATAGGTCCAAAAGTAACTACTTGAACAAATAGTTCCATAAATGGTGCATTATGAATATTCTTGTCACTATTTTTTATCATTTTACTCTGTGTGTGTGTGTGTGTGTGTGTGTGTGCCATTGATCCCATGTGGAAGTCAGAGGACAACCTTGGGGTGTTGGTTCTGTCCTTCCAAGTTTATTTGAGACAAGGTCTCTCTTGCTTGCCATGTGGAAGGTCAGTCTGGCTGACTGGAAGGCTATAGGATGCTTCTGACTCTGCCTCCCTTTGTCATAAGCATGGTGGGATTCTAGACACATGGGCCACTTTGTGTTACATTGGGTGCTGGGGATTTGAACTCTGGCTAACAAGCTAATAAGCAAGCATCTTTAACTGTTGAGCTCTATGCCCAGCCTTTCTTTTTTAATGCTTATTTTATTTTTTTGTTTGATTTCTATATTTATTTATTTGGTGTATATACATACATTGATGAGCAGGTACATATTCCTGAATTTACTTGAAGGGATTCACACAACATGGTGTTTGTGTTTAGGTCAGAGTTTAACTTTCAGGTGTCAGTTCTCACCTTGTATCTTTTGAAGCCCAGCCTCTCATTGTGTTGCGATCCACCATGGTGTTTAGCAAGCTAGCTGGTCCTCTAGCTTCTCCACAGCTTTAAGTGGGAGCTGGGGATCTGAACTCAGGTACTCATGCATTATGCACTGAGCCACCTCCACAGGCCTGTGTCACTATAAGAAACATGTCTTATGGAAGTAACTTATCTTCTGCCTATTATGATAAACAGAGAAAATTAATTCCCAGCTTTCAAAATGGCTAGAATCATCTCACAGCTCAAATGCCAACCAGAAGATATGCGGTCAGCCAGGTACAAAATTTGAAATCACAAGAACGGCTTCATATAAACAGAAATCAGGATTTTGCAAATCCTGTGATTAGGTCAGGAAATCTCAAATCCCTGAACTAATTGATTAATACAATTATGATGGGTTCAGGAAACAAAGTGGGGGTGGGCTAAGAGGCTTAAGAAGTAGCTGTGCAAGAAAGGCTATACTTAAACCTAATCTTCCCTTTCCTTCCATGGCCCTGGGGGAAGTGTGATGGAAGATGCTGCTGCATAGCCTCTGTGTTTGGGCACAGTTCTAGGTGATCACTTATGTATACTTCTTCAGGCAAGAAGAAGCAAGCTAGGCAAACCCCAACGCATGGTAATCATGACATATGAGCACCAGGCTGAGCCATTCCAGCTGGCCTCCCAGGCCCTCAGAAGGCCCTGTGTGATCTATTAGCAAAGGGGCCCAGGTACAGAGACCAAACTACAGGCTCACCAAGTAGAGCCTGGCCATTAACTGATGTAAGCATCGGGTAACTGATGAAAAAAGCATGCAACATGAACGTCAGTCAGGAAATGGTTTCAAATTAGAAAAAGAAAGACGTATCAAGGGCAGAGGGGCCTCCTATGCCATAATCATAAGAGCAACTTCCTCTGTTCCCTGATGTTTGAACCACAGAGTAGAATTCTCTCCATGTGAAATTCTTCCCAAGGTAGCACGAAACCACGACCTTTCCATTTCCATGAGTTCACACTGCAATCACACAGGAACCATTACCTGTCCTTTTCCACATGACCACAGTGCAGTCACACAGGAACAGGTCTTACTGTTCATAATACAGTCTCTTTACTGTTTTGCTCTCATGCTTTTGCTGTTAAGAATCAGGAATAAGGAGTAGCAAACTATAACCTCCCAAGAACAATTCTCCAGCACCTCATAGATATGCTATAGAAAATCCGGCTCCTTCAAGTTTGACAAATTCACCAAGATGTACTTATTTGTACATTGTGATCTATGAGGACACTTTCATTTAATTGATGATCTGCCTTTGTCTTTTGTGAATATGACATTTGTCTCTCGATTCCTTGGTCTTTTACAAGATATTTGACCTGATTATCAGAATTTTCTAGATTTTATATTAGCTTCACTAATGAATTATAGATAAATAACATTAAAATATTACTCTTGGGATAAGAAAAAATAAACATTGATTAACCTTAGGATGACTACTAAATTTTATTATATTTATTAAAAAAATACAAGCATTTGGCTGAAACTCTGTCCAGGAGTAAGAAAAAAAGAGGTTAAATGTATATGTCTAATCTGAGAATGCTGAATTCCTAACCACTAGACCACCAGGGAAAAGTATGTGCTGTTTTGATAAATTCTCACACATTTCATGTATGCTATCTTTCTTGGGTTTTTAAGACATGGCTGCAGAATCTCCTTGGAGCACTGTTCCTGCTTTCGCTCTTCTCTCCTCTCTCCTATCGTTTCAGAGCCCTGTGGCAATATTCTCTGTGCCTCCATCGGGATGTGGCCATGCTCCATGACTGCACCTTGGTCATCCAGGCCCTCCTCAGTCCTCCTCAGGCCCTGTGTCTTTGGAGATGAGCACGTTCATTGCCTACCTAATTCTTCTAGGATGCTTTCTTGATTGTCCTCTTAGGAACTTTTCATTTCTGTGGATTATAACCTTATTTCCCACCACACCTTTTGATTATATCCTTAGTGATTATTTTGCCTTGAAAAGCTACTTTTTGGCTTAAGAAAAGTTTTCACTACATTTTTTTCTTTATTTTCTGAAAATAAAATTCTGTTTATCTTTTCTTAGATTATCTTGTGTCTTTGGAGAAAGAGATAATGCTATAAAATATTAGCATTTTTATAAACAATCAACCTATACTCATATATGACTATAAAACATCATTAATAATCTTTCAGAAGGCTTTAAGAAGTGGTTTTGTTAATGAGGTAAGTATACAACCTAAAACTAACAAAAAGAAAAGACTCAAATTCATAAAGTCATAAAATTAGAAAAGGGAGACATTATAATAGATACCAACAAAATACAAAACACCATAAGGACATACTTTTAAAATCTACACTCTACCAAATTAGCTAATTTAAAAGAAATGGAAGAATTTCTAGATCTACCAAAGTTTAACTAAGATGGGATCAATAATTCAAATATATCTAGAACAAGTAATGATATTAAAGCAGCAATGAAAGCCTCTCTCAATTATAAAAGCCTAGATGCTGATGGCTTACAGGAGAATGCCACCAGAATTTTAAACAACTAAAACCAACACTTCTTCAAATATTCCATAAAACAAAATGTAAGGAATACTTACAAACAATTTTGAGGAAACCAGTATTACTCTGATACAAAAATTAGATAAAACATAATTGAAAAAATAGACCATCCTCCTTGAGAAACATAGATGACACAAACATTGTCGTTTAACCTATACTGATCCCACTCTCTCTCGTGGAGATGCTGTTTGTATTTTTCAGAAATACAAATAGTGTAATAGCCGGTGACAACCCAACTCCACCAACAAGACATGGGATGATGGCTGACATCCTGACAGGAGAAGAACCACCATTGGTCTATCATACAGGGCCCAAATGAAACCTATGAGACAGTGGCAAGATAAACAAGAGACCAATCACCACAGGAAGTCAGATAACCCATGAAAGGTCAATGGAGACAGACACCAACGATACCCAACACAACACAAAACAGAAGTCCAGAGATAATTAAGTTCTCAACAATAAACCAGACTTAAAACTCACCCACCATGACTCAGGTAATTGAACAGAAGAGGAGGCAGAAAAATTGTAAGAGCCATGGTGGGGAGAATTTCCAGAGACCTCACCCCCTCAGCAACAATGCACAAAGGGGGAAGAAAAAAAAAAAAAAGAAAAAACTGGCTACCTCTGGTGCAGTTCAAGACCCCCCATCCTATGGACAGATCCAGTATGCTCACCGAAGAGGGACCTCAGTGGGTAGGGAAATGAAGGCACCTTCACAAGAATTGCTCATACAATGTATATACTTATTCATAATAAATATATTAATTTTTAAAATTGTCAATGAAATACTTGCAAATTAAATTCAAGAGCTTGCAAAAAAGATCATTCACCATGGTCAAATGAGTTTCATTCCACAGGTGCAGATATAATTGAACATGTACAAATTGATAAATGTGATAACATCTCATAAATAGAACTTAAGGACAGAAATCATAGGATCACCTACATTGATTCAGAAAGGGGCTTTGTAAAATACAATATCCCTTCATAATTAAAGTTCTAGAGAAGTTAGGAATGTAAGGAACATATCTCAACTTTATAACAGCTATTTATGACAAACTTATAACCAACATCCCAATAAGTGGAGAGAAACTTGAAGTGTTCCCACTAAGATCAGGAACAAGACAAGGAGATCCACCATCTCCATTTGTATTCAACATAGAACTTGAGCTCTTTGTAATAGCAATATGCCAAGAGAAGGAAATAAAAGGGATACAATAGGAAAGGATAAGGGCTGGAGAGATGGCTCTGCAGTTAAGGTGCTTGCCTGCAAAGCCTAATGACCCGGGTTTAATTCCCCAGCACTCACATAGAACCAGATATAGAAAGAGTACATGAATTTGGAGTTCAACTGCAGTGGCTGGAGGCCCTGGTGTGCCCATTCTCTCTTCCCCCCCTTCTCCCCTTACAAATAAATAAATAAATAAAAATATTTTTAAATAGGAAAGTATAAAGTTAAAGTATCCATATCTGTAGGTTATACAATTCTACTCATGATGAAAACCAAAGACACCACCAGAAAATTAGAGCTGATAAACACTTTCAGGAAAGTGGCAAGATACAAAACTAACACAGAAAAATCAGTAGCTATCTTATTTACTAATAATAAATATATGGAGAAAGAAACACAATCTCATTCACAACAGCATCCAGCCCCCCCCCCAAATACTTCAAATCAAACCTAACCAAAGCAGTGAAATACTTCTACAATGAAAACTTTAAAACACTGAAGGAAGAAATTATAGAAGACAGAAAGACCTCCTATGCTCATGGATAGCAAGAACTAATATTGTCAAAGTGCCTATCTACTTAAAGCAATTTACAAATTCAATGTAATCCCAATCAAAATTCCAGCACTATTCTTGACAGAAATAGAAAACAATATAAAATTCACCTGAAGCACAACAACCCTGGGTAGACAAAGCAACATCGATCAAAAAGAACATTCCTGGGGAATATCAGGAGAGTATCAAGTAACATCATAGGATTTCAAGTTATATTAAAGTGCCATAACAATAAAAACAGTATGTTGCTAGTACAAAACAGACATACAGATTAATTCAACAGAACCAACATGAATCCATTCTACTACAGCCACCTGAATTTTGACAAAGACAGCCAAAACACACATTAGAAAAGAGGCAGCATTTTATACAAATGGTGTGGGGGAAAGTGGATATCCACATGAAAAACAAAGCTAAACCCTTACCTCTCACTCTGCACAAAAAAAAAATCATCTTCAAATAGACAAAAGACTAATCTAAGACACAAGAAAAAGTCACTTCACAAGAAAAACGCAGGCTGCCAAATGGGAGAACAACCTTTGCAAAATACAACGGACAGAATTCAAACCTAGAATATTCAAATAACTCAAAAAACTAAACACCAAGAAAATGTACATACGTCCCAATTAAAAAGTGAGCTATGGCAGTGAACCAAGAGTTCTCAAAAGAAGACATTCAAATAGCTAACAAGTATCTTAAAAACGTATCATCCTTAGGAATCAGAGATACAAATTAAAGCCACCCTGAGATTCCATGACACAATGGTCAGAAAGGATAAAAAAGAAAATGACATCAACTGTTGTCAAGCAAATTTGTGCAGCCATTATGGAAATCAGTGTAGAAATTTCTCAAAAACTAAAACTAGATCTTCCACATGACCCATCTATACCACTGCTGGGCATAAACTCTAAAAACTCTACATCAGAGATACTTGCTCAGCCATTTTATTTCTCTCTATTTACAATAGCTAGGAAATATAATCAGCCTAGATGCTCATAAGCAGATGAGTGAATTATGAAGACATGGGTATCTGTACACAATGGAGTTTTATTTAGCTATAAAGAAAAATGTAATTTTCAGAAAAAAATGAATGGAACTGGAAAACTGTGGATTAAACCAGACCCGGAAACACAAATGCCATAAATTATCCTTTCCCCTCATACAAAAACCTTTTTTTCCTCTTGAACCCACCCTACGCTCCTGGTTCGTTTGTGCTGTTGGTTTGTTTTTGAACCACTGATTTAAATTAGTGTCACTTGCAGAGTCATGAGTGAGAGACTATTTACTGGAGAGTGGGAACCTCACCTCCCTAAATGGCATAAGCACCCCTCATTCAGATATCATTAGCTTCCACTCCTTACTCTGAGAGATGTGAGGTCTCATGGATGCCTACCTCGTTATGGTAAAACATTGACAGGCTCAGTCACATGCAGGAAAACAACTGCTGTGAGTTAATGAATGTTACATCCAGAAGAAAGTGTTCTGCAGCCCCATTTCCCACCCTCCTCCTCACATTCTTTGCATCAGTCCATGAAGATCCCTGAGGATCTTCCCTGAGTTTTGGAGGCAGTGGAGTAGATGTCATGTTTACAGCTGAGCAAAAAGTCATCACATATTCTTGGTAGCTTTGACATCTATGCATCACTGTATTCTGCATGAATGTATCATTTGTGTTTGAATGTTCTATGTTCTAGAAATATTACTGGAAACAGTATGTGGTGGCACATGCTTATAATCCTCGGGCTCAGGAGGCTGAGGCAGGAGGAGACTGTATTTGAGACCAGTCAGGTTTACACAATAAGACTTGATTAAGAAAAAAGAAGAAGAAAAAAAAGTTATAGAAAATATGGCTATAAGTGAAAATTAGGCAAAGTAGATGAGATAATGTGATAAGAAAAATAAAATTTCTCTGATCATTTTTCTAAAAGAATCAGACATACACACACATGCAAAGCACAAACAGTTGTAACATTCAATGGAGCGTTACTTAAATTATGGAACACCCATAAAATATCTCTAATCCTAAAGTTGAGGACAATTATTTATTTCTTTTACTTATTTTATGATAAATATTCATCCCCCTTACAGTAAAAAAAAGAATAGTACATTAGTACTTCAGAACAATCCAGCATGCACATCAAGTCGGCGCTCCCTCCGTTTCTGCCTTGTGTCACATCTAAAATTCACAGAAAAGTATTTTTATTTTTTTGTTTTGTTTTTGTTTTTGGTTGTTTGAGGTAGGTCTCACTCTAGCCTAGGCTGATCTGGAATTCACTATGTAGTCTCAGGGTAGCCTTGAACTCACAGAGATCCTCTTACCTCTGCCTCCTGAGTACTGGGATTAAATGTGTGTGCCACCATGCCCTGCTCTCAAAGTAAAGTTTTGAAATGAGTAAAAACCTTTACCAAAACCAAAAATGAATAAATCACCATTATGATCTTTAAAGAAAAATGTGATCATTAACCTTATATGTCAAACTTACTTGGTCATGAGTTTCTCAGACATTTGATCAAGCATATTTCTTGGGGTATCTGCCATGGTGATATTGGATAAAATGAACATTTGAATCCATACATTGAGCACAACAGATTGACCGCCATAATGAAATTGGACCTCAGCAAGCCAACTAAAAACCTTGCATAAACAAAAGGCTCATTTTACCACTTACCCTGGACTGTTCACCTGCCGCCTTCAGGCTCGAGCTATAACACCAACTCCCCATGTCCACAGCTTACCAGCTGACAAGCTTGAAACTTCTCAGTCTCCATGTGCATAGGATTCAGTTCCTTATGATAAGCTATAGATGCACCTCCTTATAATAAACCCTATGTATGATCGGGGAGGTTCCATAGATTAAACAGTCCTTACTACACATAGCCATGGTCTATATTTGAGCTTGAATTAGCCTTGGGGGAATGTTTGTTTCATAGACATATGATATACATATGATTTATTAAAGAGTTATATATAATAAAAATATGGAGTAGATATAAATCATATGCAATATATATACACATTTATATATATATATATATATGTGTATATGTATTTGATACTGCTTAAGGAAAACCTTGAATAATACAGGATCACAATGAAATTTAAGTGGTTAACCAAATAGTAAAAACCAGGGAAGACTGTAGCTGGGAAAGTCAAGAGGTTAAGTATCCAGCCAAAAAGATGCTACAGAATGTGAGCAAGAAAGACCAGTAGTTGCACATCACAAAATCCATGGCAAAGGGAAGACTACGGTGCTTAGGCGTTCTAGAGACCCAAGTTCTAATTCAAGCTGGGCTGTTCTGCATAGGCTAAGTCAGTAACTTCCCTCTGGAAGCCTCTCATGTTTCTCCATAATAAGAGTGTGTTGGGAACTCGGGCATTCCCAGGACTCTTCCCTGTTCTATAAAGCCACAATTCTAACTATCAATAGAAAACAATGTTTAGAGGATCTTAGCCAAACTGTGAATCCATTGGCTTGGCTTGGTTGTTCTATATCACACTGAAATTCCATTAGTGCTCAATAAATAATACATTAAAGCTATCTGGGACATCTTGGTTTAATTGTGAGGCCTGGAAATGTCCTGCCTTTTGGCAAAGTCTTCACAATATCAATTACTTTATTAACTTCACAAACATTTAACAGGAAAATAGGCACATTCTATGAATCAGGCCAAGTAAAAAAATCTATTTCTCAATGATGGGGGAAAAGCCAATTTATGAGAATAGGGCATTTCATTTTTTGATGAATTTGATTTATTTATAATGAAACATTAAGTAACTTCAGTCCTGGATGCAATTAAGACACTGTATAGGGTTAAAGTAAGGTTTCGGTAGCCCAAAGAGCCCTCACTACAGGTCTGCTGCCTATCAGGATAACCATATCTGAGTCTAAGCTAGACTATGAGGAAAGAGCCTGGTGAAATTTATTCAAAATAGAAATCACATTGTCAAGGTTCAAAGACATCTGAATAGTGTACCCAGAGATTACCTTTTCGAACACTGAAATTCATGCATGCGATCTGCATTATATATAATTTTCGTTTTAGAGCTGCACATGGATGAACTTATTGGATCAAATTAAGACAATTTCAAAACATGCCAACAGGCCACAAAAGATGTAGCAAGGCCCCAGTGAGTCCATTTCCTCAGTCACATTCACCAGTGCCAAGTTCATCAAATATGCAGTTCTCTGGGTATTTCCTGAGGCAGAAGTTTAAAAGGACATACTCATGATTCTTCCATGGTTCATCAACATGTTCTCCCTATTAACGCTAAAGTCAAATAAGAAAATAAAAGAGCAAGAGAAAGGAGGAAGAACAGCACACAAAATCTCTTTTCAGCTTGTTGTCTAATCCCTTATGCCCTAGACATGTGGACCAGCTCTTACTTTCATACAGTTCTTTTCTTTCCTTTGTCTTGACTCCTTTTTACTATGAAACCTGGAAACACCAGCATTGGATGTACTGAAACTTTCAGGTAAGGATGTGCTTTATATCATATTTTATTTCTGCTTTTGGCAGGGAACTCAGAATTATCCATTAAGTCATGGGTCTCATCTAGTCAACTCCAGGAAAAAGTACAATTGAGAAAAGGAGAAGGAGCCAAAGACCTTGACCAACAGAAGAAAGAAATCCCATCTGTGCTCCTATAGGAAATAAAAGTGCCTGTTTTCATATCAAATGACTGTCTCTTCCAGCAGAGGGGATCCATGGAAAGCCTTCTCTGACCTTCATTCAGGGATACCGAAGGTGTCACGACTCTTCACCTCTACCTCCTCAGGCTGTGCAATCAGTTGTTTATAAAATCTAAGCTGTTATTTCTAAAGAGGAGGAAAAAGAATTTGTTCCCAAAATATCTGGTTCTCCACCCCCACCTTCCTTCATGTATAAAACAAGCCATCTAAATCTCTCGGGCTATTTTTCCACAGTCTTGTTTATAATGTGGTAATGATTATACTAATACCAGCTGGGAATACATCTATATGGACATGTTGTATGAGTGTGTCAGGGACTGTGGGGAGGGCTGTATAAGTGCATGAGGAGAACTATTCAATAAAATTATTGTACATGTGTAGCCCTCTTTCCGTATTTACTAGTTTGTGTAAGATCCTTCTCAAATGGGAAATAGACCATGTTTCCCTTGCAGAGGGTTAGTTATTGAGTAACGAAGACCATGTGTTCTGCTACGTCTTATTTGTCTGAAAACTCTGCAGCAATTTTCTAAACCAAATTAATAACAGTATACGAAGCTTATTTCTCCAGTGAAAACTTCTGGCTACTAACAATGGCATGTGCACCCCACTGTCCCTCAAAGCACAGGTAATGACTACATAACCAAAGTCTATGAAGGCACCCCAGTGAGGAGAATGCATTTTTCACAGTACACACGGGAAAACTGACACTCTTTAATTAAATGATACTGTTTATACAAGCAATAGAGTATTACATCATTTTCCTTACAAAGAGGGGAGAATGTGAAGTCTCAGGAAAGACAGATAGCTATTTAATGTAGAACTTGTCACCACAGTCAGCTTGAGCATAATAAAATGCACATGGAAAACCCCATGCAGCAAGCGGCTGCAGTCTTCATCCGTCTGGGTCAGAGGGTGTGTACATCTCTGAAGGATGCACTAGATATCTCTCATGCTCTCTTGCTACCCAGTGAGCTTATGAAAGCATCATTATGCTGTGTCCAAAGGATACTGGGGGCACAGAAACAGGGGCTGGCAACAAGGCATCGGAGTGGTTGAGGGAGGAAAAAAAACACTCCTCACCCCCCAAATACACACAGGACAGCTCAAGCTAAGAAAAGCCATGGTGTACAAAAAATTCCATCCTTTTTCTAGCCCACACAGAGTCAGGTAAATTGCAAGCCTAGTGATACAATTCTGAAAGCAAATTGATCTTGAAAGGGATTTCTTCTCCTTAGTCCAAATTCAAACACCAGTTTACAAAATATTGCTTTTGTCACATAACGTATAACTGTATTTTCTTTTGACATAGCTAGAGACAAATCCTGTTCTCCGCTCCTGTTCTCAACTACATTTTACATTATCAATGGCAGTTTTTTTAATATGTTCATACCAAGTTTCTGATCCCAATCCAATATATGGGCATATACCTCATTTCATGAAATCCCTGCTGGGGTGGGGGTTTGTTCCATTTAGACATCACAACTAAAACATTCTATTTATTCCACAGCACATTCATTCTCTCCCAAGTAAAAATTCTTTTGGATGTTTTCTGATATAAACTTTAAAAGTTCATTATAACTTTCACATGAAAAATATTTCTAACAGAATCAAAAGTAGCCAGAGTTAATGAACTAGGCCAGCCGATAAACTTTTGCAGGTTTTCTTCTGAAAGTCATAACATAACCTTTTATTCTGTGTGTCATTGGTGCAGAAGGCTTTTCAAGGCAGAGTTCTTCAAGCTCCAGATGTTAAGCAGATGTACTGTGGAGTCTTCCAGGTCAAAACCATGAGGAATCTGTTTGCAGTCTGTGTGTTGTATTGTAGATTTAAAAAAAAAATTCTTTTATCAAGATCTGCAGGTTTGGAGATTTGTTGTGTTTTTGTAATTGTATTTAAACTGTTTGTTTGTTTAGAAGAACCAGATTTTAAAACACGTTGCTTTTGAACTAAATTAAGACTATAAATTTAAATTTTGCCATTTAAAAGCATACTTTCAGCAGTCCAGTCTCCACATCCTATGGCAGGTGCTAGAAGCTGAATCCCAGATGTTTTGATGTGTAAATAGCAAGGGAAGAATTTGAGAAATGGGGAGAGATGTAAGAAGAAGGAAGACATAAATAAAAAACAGACTGTTGAAACATTAGTCCATATGGGTCTGTCACTAAAAGCCCTTTCTAAACATCTTGGCTTTTGTTTTCCATTGGTGGGCTTCTATGCCTATTTTTTTTTCTCATGTTGCAAATGTCACTTTCCAAAGCATGAATTTGCCATAGGGATTAGGCCTAAATATTCACCTATTTGTGTCCAATGAACCATTATCTATTCTGACCTTGACCAGCGTAAATCCTACAGCTAACTACAATCTGCTGAGATTGAGAGTCCCACCTCAGAGAGGCAGTCATGCCCCATCTTGAACTGCATCAAATCTTAGAGTCTGGCTGCATTTGCATCGACCCCAAATGATAAATGGGGTTCTCTACCATTGGCCCCAGTCTTTGTAGTTGAAAGGCCAGTTTCACCCCTTTTGTTCTTCAGCATTTGTTTTTGAAGGAATTTCAGAATGCAAGCTTGAGCAGGGTTAAAGTGATGCTTATGAATGTTTTCTCCTTATTTATCTTGATGTTGGCAGAGCCTCTCCATCATTTCAATGAAACACACATGAGCAGAAAGGCTTTTATAATATAGGCAGGCCTTTATAATATGGGCAGCTTCCTTCTCAAATATCCTTTCGCTATCAAACTAATCAGTAGTGGGGGTAATTAAAGCCATACTTAGTGTAGGGCTGAGTTTCGACTTAACTACTTCTCCACCAGGCTCTTTTACTTCGAAGATGATAGGAATAGAAAGTAACCTCTATCTTCAAAAGCACTTGACATTTTGTCACTATTCTGTCCCTTATAAGATATATGGGTGGAAGTGAATTTTCTCCCTGACTCAAGGTTTCCTCATCTGTATGGTGATGACTATGCTCTTGCTTCTGTCTTTATGCCATAACTGTGAGGATTAGATCTGGTACAAAGGGGAAGGCAGTTTCGGAAGCCTGGTGCTAGGAAACTGTTGGCCATTGCTGCACATACTCTGCTCCAACCAAAGTGTTCTTCTCTTCTTACTAAGATGGACCCCTGCCACTTGTCAAGTGCTTTCTGGACCTGACCCTCGCCCCTGAAAAGTTCTTGTCAAGACATGACTCAATAGCCACCTCTTCCATGAGATATTTGCTGAATTCTTCAAGTTGTTCCTGAGTGATTCTCCTTCTGGTAGAAAAGGCTGGAAAACATGCTCTCCACTGACAGTGCAATCACCGTGATTTTCTTTTCTCATCTATGCACCATCTCCATCCCTGCCCTCTTCCCATGGAAAACTATTACAACATAATTCACCAGTAACTTTTATGAATGTGATCATGCAAGGCGAATACCGCTTAATGCCTTTATTTTATTTTGTCTAACTGTTGTCTATGACAGAGCTCATCACACATTTTTTAAATTTGTTTATTGTTAATAATTAGAAACACTGCATGAACAAGTCTTGTGTTGGTACCCTCATTTCCTTCCTCCCTGCCCGCAAACCACTGGGGGCCAAGTTGCTGCAGATACTTCTAACTGTTGCCTATGGTTCCTTTCAGTATATGCCCAACTTTTCCTATTCTTGTGATATGAATTCCCAGCCACCAGCAAGAAATAGCTTTATATATGACCCCTTACAGACCTTTGTGAAAATTTCTGGAGATCCCAGATGGCAGGGTCATAGAAGTAGACACTAACTGGGCAGGGTGCTTTCAGCAGTAGGCAGGGCAGCCCCTCCAGCCTCATGACTGGAGCGCTTAGCTCCATCTGTCAATCACTGGGTGTCACTCCAGTGACATCTTACTAGTCTTACTATTGTTACCGTTTGCACCTGCCTGCCTATACAGCTCATTTTCCAGTTTCTATCTTCTTAAGCATCTAGCTTGTGCAGCCTGGAAGTTTGCTTTTAATTAGATTCTTAAATTTCCTCTTTACTCCCTATATGAGTTCAATTCCTTCAAAGCAAAGTCTGTATTTTTATTTTTGTATTCACTGCATCAATTACCATGGTGCCTAAAGAAACATGTAAAACAGGCAGTATGGGTGGGTAGTAATAAGACAGAAAAAAGAACATTTTCAATTTTGAAATAACATGTTAAACTTACCATTTCCTTACTAAAATGACTTCTCTTGGTATGTTGACCTGGAAAAGCCATTAGTAAAGAAAGAAGGGACAGGGCGCTGTGTTCTAACCAGATTCCCTGGAGTAGATATGTAAGATAGAGAACCCGTCTCTCTGGAGTTGATGTGTGACATATAGAAACATTCTCCCTGGAGTAGATATGAGAGGACATTTATTTCACTATTCCCTTTAGAGACTGGTTGGAAATTGGGCTGGGAGCCTTACTGCTTTGTCTTGGAAATCCTCCAGTCCCCAATCTTAAATACAGATCAAATAAACAGATAAAATCTGTCTTGATTGTCATCATTAATTAGTGTTTGACCCAGTACCCAGGACTGGAAACAACATTGTCTGTAATTTTCCTGCTATGGGCAGAGCAAGAGTGGACTCATGGTTAATGCTACCCTCTTGAGCACGGGTCCCATGACTGGGATAAAAGATGAAGAATGAGGAGGTGAAGTCAGACAGACGTTGTCAGGATCTGGCTGTGCTCAGAAGAGCTATGAGACTGCCTCGCTTTCCTGACGCCTTTCGTCTCTGCTGCAAGGGTGAACACTGACACTGTCTTTTCAGATCTGCTAGAAGAAAATGAAACAAGACCACAGAACTCAGGAACTGGTAGTCATTTTATCATGCCTGTCCTGGAGATATCAAGACTGCAACAATAGATCAAACCATGCTGTTCATATAGCAAATATATTTGGAAAAGAAATACTTGTGTTTATGAAAAATGACTAGAAAGTTTTTCTTTCAAAATTGAATTACAGTTGCTATAATGGAAAAAAAATCTATCAAATATTTAGTTCTAGTTTTGAGTCCTAGTTATACCATTTACTTGTTCTGTGAGTTTAAATAAGTCCCCTGACCTCAAACAGACCAGTGTAAATAGGATAATATGACCTATTCCAGAGAGTAGGTCATATTATCTTATTTGGGAGAATTTGTTATGATTACAAATGTGAAATAACTTTGCAAACTGCAAAAGAGCAGCAACTATGTTCACTGTTATGAATTGCCATAGCTCAGCAATATCCTGGTTATTACTGGCATTTAACTAGTTTTGAAAACAATAGCCATTCTAACCAGGGTGGTTTTGAGTATCAGATGCATTTTAAGCAATGCCAACAAATCGTTTTACCTTTTGACTTGTCATGGTGAGACCGTCCATTTTTATTTAGTACTCTAGGAAGCCATGAGATTCTGTCCCTGGAGCCACTGGAAGCAAGTTTCTGGCTAGGGAGTGTTGAGATGTAATCTTCATTTCTGTCTATTGAAAGGTCAGCTGTATTTCACCTGTGAGCTTCCTCCTGTCCCTGAGAGCCTGACATCCTGGTCTTTTCCCTCTTGCACCTCACCTTGCAGAGCCATAGTCTTTCCTGTTCAGTCTTTATTCAAGAAAAAATGTCCTGGTTGAGATAGTAAAGCTTTCTTATCCCTTTGTTGCTAGGAGCATCAGGCCTTGATCTTTACTTTGGTTTGTCTTTAGAAATAATTTCTTGGGGAGAAAAATGTCCCAGACTCATGGCTTTTGTATTCTAATCTAAAGATATCAGCTATTCTGAGCAATCTACCAAGTTACACAGTTTTATCTCTATGCAGTGCCTACAGAGCAAGGGTGCTTGTCTCTCCTAGCAGCTTCAGACTCAGCAAGTGCTCTAACAAAAACTGTGGTGATATCATTCTGGCTTTATCTGGTTCAAAAATGTCAAGGGCAGGAGAGAATATTTTGACTGCAAATATCATATTATAAACCGTCAATTTCTATCTTAAACTTTGTACAACTTTAAACTTTAAATTGTTTTATATTTTCTATCCAAGGATGTCCATTAAGTCATCAGTAACAGTCCTGGTGTCTGCATCCTTTAAGTGACTTTCAAAATCCAAAATATTGAAAATATTCATGATAAATGGATATATCTATTACCTTGGTTGTGCTGATTGCTTATGTTAAAAATGTCAAAGTCAAAGGATGCAAAAATAATAATCACTGCTATCTTTCATACTACCAAATCACAGACCCATGGTGAACGTTACCCTCAGTGTGTTATACTTTATTTCTTGACTTTCTATGTGAGTAGCACCATAATAATATTATATTGATCACCACCAGATGGATTGCAATGAAATTGTAGAGAAGATAAAGTAAACCACATAAAATAAAAATGTCTTATAGTTATCTTTGGTCATTATTCCAACAAAAAAGGGAATATAGGAATACAATTACATGCAGTCAGGCATGATAAAATAATTCATGACTAATTACATAAGATATATACATATATATTGTTTTATTCACCTCCACCAAAATGGCCATTCATTTGTACATAATACAGTTAAATAGTATAAATTATCCTCATCCTACAAAATTTTGACTATAAAAAATCTCTTAAGGAATTTTGCCTGAAAGTATTGAAAATACTAGGAAAAGTGTTAATAGTTACTGGATTATATTACCTCCTAAATCTCTAAGATCTCAGCTAATAAGCTCCATACATTTGAATGTTAAGGAGTATCCTTAAATGGAGGCTTTCAAACACTCTATCCATTCATTGTAGTATAACCACAAAAATTCCTTCTCAAACAAGCACATGTGATTTTGTGGACACATATGCACTTAGAATTGTAATGAATGTTTCTGTTTTCTACTGTGTTTAATTACCAATCCAAAACACTGGATTTATGCACAGAATATATCTGAAATTATGTTCAAGTAGAGAGTGGCTTTTTAAAAATAAAAATAAAGATTTCAGAAATAATAGACAAAAACACCTTTAAAACCAAGAAACAAGTTTATGGCCATCTTAAATTATAAATTGAATAGTTTTGTCACAAATTTTAACAAAAACTGGAACAATGGAGTTTTTTTTTATTGTTTCCTCATTTGGTTAGGTAAAATATTCCCAACAGATTTGGAAGTCTGATGGGTCAGGAAATGCAGTTGTGGAGCGTGAGAGAGGAGGAGGGCTGCCACATGATTATGAAAAGGGGGAGCAGTTTCATCTTAAAGAAAATGCAATAGGGTGTTTCGTATATGTTGTGAAACCGCGGGCATGCATAGGAGGCTTCCTTTGCAAACATGTAGAAGAACCAAGACCCCATGATGTAATTTCAATCTATAAATGGAGACATTACTGAAACCAGGAACAAGTTCCACATTTTTGGAGTGACATGTAAAACCACTTGGAATTGGATTTTAGACATTAAGAACTGAGAGAGTTTGCATACCATGCTGGTGTTCTTTTTAAATTAAATTTAAATAATTAAAATTATTTATTGTGTATTTAGGTGTGCATTTTGAGACAGGATCTCATGTAGCTCAGGCTGACCTTGAATGCACTATGTAGCCAAAGAGGACCTTGAACTCCTGTCCATCCTGCCTCTACCTCCCAAGTGGTACCACCATGACAGGCCTTGATTTTTTAAAATTTTATTTTTAGATTTTATTGTATTTTATTTTAGGTTTGTAGTGATAGCAGAGGCTAACAGTAGGCTTCTTCTCCCTCCAATAAAGAATTAAGAGATAAGAAGACAGGTGTAGCAAGGTAGAAGAAAGTTTATTGACAAAGAAACAGAAAACCTCCCTCAAAAATAGTGAGGGGTCCAAAACTGGTTTCCATGCACTATAGAAGGGGCTTCTGTTAATATTACTTTGGAATGTCTTTCTTATCCCCTTCCCATCTTTGGATCGGTGTTCAGGAGTGCAGCCCAGAAGAGATCAGAGCTTGGGTCCCATAGCATCTTGCCTATCCAGGGTCCCTGCCATCCTAGACACTCAAGACTCTGGGGTCATTGGTCTCGGCAGTTTGTTAATTTCCTATTGTCTTGTCAGGTGTCATTTAGGATATAAACTTTTAGAATTTTCTATTTGTTTGAAAATAAGATAATCCTGTTTGAAACGCAAAGTTGAACTAAACAGGCAATAAAGGATCTAAGAAGCTGTCCTTCAAGGACCTAAAATAATCCTGTTTGAAACACAAAGTTGAACTAAACAGGGAATAAAGTATCTAAGAAGCTGCCCTTCAAGGACCTTGCTCACTTCTCTCTTCTCATGCTGGGAATGAATTTGCCTTTCCTCCAGGTAACCACCACAGTTCACATGTGTTTACATATGGTAACATGTAAACTGAGGCCAAGTCTGTCATCTGTGAGTCTCAGAATCTAATCAAGTATTTACCATGAAATCAGTGTTCAGGAAACGTCTGTCAGGTTTACCACTTACTTGGCCCCAACTGTGTATCTCATTCAAAGTCTTCCAATTCTTAAAACCACCACAATCATCTTGCTTTCTCTTGATATTTACACATGATCAAACCCAGAGCTTCTTCACACATGCTGGACAAGTAATACCATTGAGCCAGCCCCAGAAATCATTGGAAAAAAAGACTCTTGAGTACAAGAGTGTTAAGAATGTCGTAGCATCATCTCACATAGGTCTGAGAATGTTTTTCAATTTCACCAATAATACAATTCACCAATAAGATAGATGAGTGCTATTTTTACTCATTTTGTCATGAGGAAACATAGAGAGGTTAAGAAATCTGTGCAAGGCTTCAATTTTTCATGATAGCTGAAAATTTCATGATAGCTGATAAAGGTAGAGCCAGGATATCTGGACAACAAACTGAACCGCCTCCAGACCACCTGTGCTCTCCCACTTTAGACACGAAAATTTTGTGTAAAGGTTCAGGAACCATAAGCAGGAGGGCATCTATCACCAGAGGAATAAGCTTGATAGTGATCATAATTCAGTAGGAATGAATTACTTCTGTCTAATTGCGCTTCTAGTTGAGTGAGCGTGGACCATGGTTGGAAGGATGATGACGTGATAACTTGAACAATGGTCCAAAGTAGATTATGTCTTTCTGGATAACTCACTGTTTTATATGCAGAGTTTTGCAGTAATTGAACTGGTAGTTCAATTGTGTTGAAGGGGAGGTAGGAGGACCAAACAAAATCAAATTTCATTATTTTCATCATTTCTTTATTTGTCCACAAACTGTATCAGATCCTAACTCTAAATACTTGGAATTTCATGAATGGCACTATTTGGGAAACAGAATATTTAATAAATATAAAAAAATAAATTACAGCCACTAACTCCTCAAAAAATTTGTTTGCCTAAAAATTTAAGCTGGGCCAAAGATTACAAATTATATACATACATGAAACTTTCATATGTCTTGGATTTAGCAGTGATGATATTTTCAAAAGAAATGTCAATTGAAAAAAATGAAACTGCCACAGTACTGGAAATTCTTTTTATATTCTCTATAAAAAAAAGACTGTATATTATTCAAAATGCTAACAAATGGGAGAAAATAATGTGCAAGTAGCTAGAGTCTAAAATTACACTGGACGTAGATCATGGTGCATTATTAGGAGTGAATGAAATGTTTTCACAGGTTATTAAAACATTGAATGTTATTAAAATGTGTTTTTTTTAATTAGTCAAATAGGTAGCTGAAAATCAAGCAAGTTGGTGATATTATATTTAAATCTGAAATGACCTATTATTTATAATTTTATGCTCAGTTATAAAACTATCCAGTTATAAAATTATACCTATTTTTTAATAATTTTACTTATTAATTTGCAAGCAGAGAGAAATAAAAAAGAGACAGAGAGAATGGGCATGCCAGGGCCTCCAGCCACTGCAAACAAACTCCAGATGCATGCACCACTTTGTGCATCTTACTTTACATGGGTACTGGGGAACTGGGGAATCAAACCTGAGTAGTTAGGCTTTACAGGCAAACACCTTAACCACTTAGCCATCTCTCTAGCCAAACAGATATTTTTTGCTTCAAAATTAAAATTAATGTTTTTTTAACTCCATTTCAAAACAAATTTGTAAAGCTTGGGGAAAATATAAAATCTCCAAATGAAGGAAAATCTAATAAAGTATCTTTTCTAGGAATAGTATCATAGAAAAAAACACAATTATTTTTGCTGTATTTTTTCAGTAGTATTAGAGTAAAATATTAAGATTTAATTAAGATTCTAAACTATGCTTTGCTTAGTGTAAATATTGTGGACAAGACAATATAGATGCAATACTTAATACCAATTAAATTTAAAATTCAAGGTCAATAATTTCATTAAAAATGAAGCTTCAGAGCTACCTTTTAAAAGAAATGAATATACAAAATGAATTTGGAATTTGTGAAAAATTTTCCATGATATAATGATTCTCTCAGGTTAATTTTACTTGTTAATACAAAATCAAATTTTATTTAGTTGTATAAGCTTTGCATGTTCTGAATCTGTTTACTCAATGAAAACATAAAATGGTTTTAAGTTACTTCAGATTTTACAGTTAATGTAGTAACTATTTCTATTCTACATCCCCTGAAAATACTTGTGAGGTAAACAGGAAGGTTCATAGAAAAATTTAATAGTCTGACAGAAATTTTAAAGAGTAGAAGTTGTTAAGCCATCATTGAACTTAAAGGATATAGTTCTATTTATTTAAATGAGCTAAGAGAATAATGACAAGGTACTGAATTCATTTTAACATAATTAAATACTTATATTTCATATACCATACATTAACTCATAGGTTCTAAAGCGTTCTTGCTGAAAAACAGAATTCTGATATTATTATCGAGCTATATAATGAAATCTGTATGTACTTTTTAAAAGTCTCTCTGAAGGGTAATAAAACTGCTTCTGCCAAAAGTCGCCTGAAATATCTCCTAAAATTTCTCATTGAATTTTAAGATCACTGAGATCAACTTTTTTAAGGTCAGCTTTTTTAAGATCAACTTTAGCAACCCTAAGATTATAGATTAAAAGTAATGTACGGTTGCACAAACGAACACAACACAACACAACACACACACACACACTCACACACATAGGCTCCATTCAAAATGAGACTCTTAAAATACTTCCTAATCTTTTGGACTCTGCTGTATTTCTTCAAGAATGTAAAAGTTCTATAGTGTTGTGCCATTCAAAAAGCAATGAATACCTTGAAGCGTGACACTGAACTTTCCTAGGGAGGAGCAGCCCCGAGTTCACAATTACTTTCTGAAAAGCATGATTATTTTTCCCCTGGTGGTCACCCAGGGAGCATAAGGCCTAGCCTACAGCTCGGTTGGTTTGGTTTCCAGGGTTCTAGATTAAATCTCCAGCGTGTTTGCAGAATGTCACTTTCCACATGCATACCTTCTGTTCTGCTTGCACCAAACTCCTCATGGGTCTCTCAAGATGCCACCTTCATTCTTCCCCTTGGCTTTGAATGTTTCTTTCCTCTGTCTGCTTACAAAATGGGTGTTAAATCAAAAGGACTCAAGGAACCTTTCCTCTGACCACTTCCAAGTAGTGTCAACCTGCATAAATCTTCAGCCTAACATTTCTTCCTTTCTTAGTACAATTCCCTGATAGCAATGCTATCTCACCAGTTACTCAACTCTGCCTCCCTCTCCCCTATCTCAGACACATGCCTATCTCCAAGTTTAATAGAAAGAGAAGAGGAGAGGAGAGGAGGGGAGGGGAGGGGAGGGGAGGGGAGGGAAGGAAAGGGGAGGAAAGGGAAGGAAAGAGAAGAAAAAGGAAAGAGAAGGAAAAGGAAAGAAAGAAAGAAAGGAAGGAAGGAAGGAAGGAAGGAAGGAAGGAAGGAAGGAAGGAAGGAAGGAAGGAAGGAAGGAAGGAAGGAAGGAAGGAAGGAAGGAAGGAAACTCACTGATTGATTAAATGAATGTAAGACATAGGACTATTTGGCTTAGTTACCCGTAGTTAGTGAGATATAGGGATTGGATTTTGGCTAGCTGATCCTGAAACTTAAAACCCTAGAAATGGGGAGGGGTCCCTTGCTCACCCTGAGGCCAATTCATTTGTGTGCTCTCAGCTTCTCAACAATATCTGTTTGTGAAACTGAGATGTTTTATAAAAGGAAAATTAAAACATCATCAAATGACTCACACTAAGATCAGCACACATGATTCAAAATATTTTTATCTTGCTTTACTAAGCATCCAGGTATTTCAGTTTACAACGCCAATGAAACAGGTAAACTGATGTGTAAAACCTTAGCGTACCACAAAACAAAATTGCAAGCATGTTTTTCTCAAGTTTCTCCAAGTTCATTGAATTCAACTGTTTCGTAGTAGTAGTAGTTGAAGGGTTATATACATTTCCTATTGTTTATCAACTTGATACTTTATTAGAATAATTATATTTCCATGATCAGAAAGTATAGATTATGTTTCGAATAGCTATGAATAGAAATAAAATTGATTTTTGTTTGTTTTTTCAAGGTAGGGTCTCACTCTAGCCCAGGCTGACCTGGAATTCACTATGTAGTCTCAGGGTGGCCTTGAACTCATGGTGATCCTCCTACCTCTGCCTCCTGAGTGCTGGGATTAAAGGCACGCGCCACCATATCTGGCCATAAAATTGATTTTTAAACAGGCATTTTTCTGTAGCCCAAAAATCACAGACCAATTCACAACTTGCTATAACTAGAATCATCCAAACAGAATGAAAAACAGCAATAAAATAAGGAACAGAACCCCTAAGAGTGAATCACAGCACTCCATAAACAAAGGAATCACTGAAGTCATGAGCTAAGGAAGCGCTTGCCAGAGGAGGATTCAGGAAGACGGTTATGTGGGAAACAAGTCGCTTGGTAGAATTGAAAGGAGTGAAATTGGAGTCAAGTGAACTATTAGGTTAAAATTCTCCAGACACTGGAACTCAAGGGCATTTGCCCTACCCTGGGGCTAATTGGCTATATTTGTTCAAATTGTCACATTTCCAACCCTCAAAAAGCTCAGTTTCATGTACTTTGAACATAGAATGCTTATCATTGCTTACTTCATATAAATGTTGCATACTGAAGCTAATTTGCTATGTATCATTGATGTCATCTCCCTTATAGCCCTTCTTCCTGATGGAAAATCAAGCAAATAAATCCTTTAATTTCAAAATTAAAAGAAAAGCATTCTTCCTCCTCCTTTTGCTCGGGATAGTATTGATGTTGTAAGGAGAAGCAACACCACCACCCTCTAGGATCTCACAGGCATCTGCTGACATGTTCTGTGATTCATCAAATCTATTGGGAATCCTCTGCTGGTGACAGTAATTTCTCTGACTTGAGCCTTTTGGTATTAGGCTGGTATTTACCAATGCAGACCACAGACCTCACCATGATGCCTGGTGATGGGATCTCTTGTCTCTGTGTCCTCTCAAACTAAGACAGGACACAGGGTGTTCTCTGTGGCTTCCCAAGTCACCTCAAGTAATGGCTGACAATAAAATCATGACATACCCACTCTTCCTTCCCATCTCAAAAAAAAAAAAAAGCTCTTTGGCAAAGAATCAGTGTAAGCTTCAAGAATTCAAAAATTCTTAAAGGCAAATAGCATTCTTTGGGGCAATATTTTAACTGATGTGTGGTGACACGTGGCTTTAATTCTTGCATTGGGAGGTAGAGGTAGGAGAATCACCATGAGTTTGAGGATATCCTGAGACTACAGAGTGAATTCCAGGTCAATCTGGGCTAGAGCAAGACCCTTACAGTGGGTAGAAGACAGAGAGGAGGGAACTGGGGACACCTTCACAAGAGGTGTTCAGACAATGTATATATTTACTCATAATAAAGGTATTAACTTAAAAAACAAAGATATCATAAATTCTTTCTCACTAAGTAAAAGAATTCAAAATCTACTGGCCTAAAACAAGGCTTTCCACTTTTAATGTAGAAAAGTAGTAAAGTGTGATTTCTAATACATACATTACATCTATCCTTAAAGCCATGACCAAAACATGAATATATATTTAATTTTCACAAAGATGACAATATAAATTCATAATACTTAACCAAGTCAAGTCAGAATAATTTCAAAATGACAGTTAAGTAGCAGTTTACATCAAGGCTTCCATAATCATTCCTTCCTAGAGATCCCACAAATCAGACTAGAAAGTTTAGTAACAGTAAATAATAGAAAGACGGACTGGAGATAGCTCAAAGGTTAAAGGCTTGCTTGCAAAGCCTGACAGCATCTGTCTGATTCCCCAATACCTACATAAAGCCAATCGCATTAAGTGTCACATGTATCTAGAATTCATGTGTAGTGACAAAAGGCCCTGACTTACCCATTCTTTCTCTTTCTGTCTCTCCTTCAAACACATAAATAAACTTTTAAAATATACAATAGAGCAGGAACTGTTCTAAGGGCCTTCCACACGATAGCTTTTAATCTTTCCTGCAGTCTTGCAAAATGAATATGTTATTTTAAATTTGTAAATTAGAAAATGGAATTAAAGTCAAGCTAATAGCTCTCTGAAGACATTCCATGGATAAGTAGGAGAGTGAAAATTTTAACCTAAGCAAACCCATTTCCTTCCTATCCATCCACTGTGTGCTGCCTCCCATATGAAAGAAGTGTAAAGTCCAAGTGTAATATGTACAAAGAAAAAATAAAACATAGACAAAAGGATGCTTCCGTCTTTATAAGGACAAAGGAAGAGCTTGGGTTCCATATTTAGAACTGGCATGTGCAGTAATCCCCACAACCATATGTTTCTAATGGCCCCATCACAGGGCCTTTCATTTCTAATCATTTGACATTTCTAAGCATGAATCATCTAATGAAAAAATTACAGGGCTTTCTTTTGAACGCATTGTTTATTTGTCACCAAGAGATCTCAGATATACTTTAAACAAATCCATTCTATAAAGGAAAGGCTACATGCCCTCATGAATGGCAGAAGCCAAAAATAGAAATTATTTAAAACAGCTCTCACACCTTTTCTAAATTTCCTACATTGTGAAATGACAGCAGTGTCTCCTTTTCAACACTGCCTTCTAGTCAATGCAAAAAAGAAATAAACCATCCCCAAATGCTCGTGTTTGGTGTTTACTTTTCCGTCAGTCATGTAAAATGGGACACAGGAAGAGGGATGTGTCTGCCTCTGTGAGGAACGAGAGAAGTAAGGGCATGAAGACTGAATGCAATAAGAGAGTTGCCAGATTTGGAACTGATTGAAAGAGTTTTGTGTCATCAAACATTTTTCAAAGACCTATCAATCTTCAGTTCTTTTTATAAACCAACCTGTAATGAGTGGTGTTTCCACACATTTCCTTCACACAGTTGCTTCTGCGTTTGGCAGTGTCTTTGATTTGAAAAAGAATTTCAAACTTTAGAAGGTCACGTGGAACCCTTTTGGCACCACAGAAAAGAATATTTAGATCACAAAGGCTGGAAGGAATGTAAGCTAGAGTTTCAAGTAGTTGAAACTTTCATTACAGAGGGGCCCACATGCCGCACTGTTATCTCACTCACAATTAGCTTGTTTATAAGTGATGCCATTTGTAACTGTAATTAAAGGAGAATTGGAAAGGATATGAGAAAGAAGAGCAGAGATTAAAAAAATAAATGAAAATATAAATTCTACAGCATATCAAATAGCAAGACAAATTTAAGCATCATCATAATGTTCCTATTTACCTCTTTTGGCACGAAACCACTTTGGAAAAACGAACAAATCCTTAAAATAACAACAAAGTGCCAGCACTAACAGAGGAATACTTAGCATCTCTGGGAAAATTCAAAGAAAGTGGAGTAATGCAGCTTGTCACCTGCTCACTGGCTTCTGCTGCTTCAGAGAACAAAGAGCAAGAAGGATGGGGTTCAGCATGTGTGTGAGGGTTCAGCATGTACAGCCAGAGGGGGCATTCCTAACTGCAGAGCAAATGACTCTTTCATAAACACAAATCTCATCCCCTCTGTCTTTCCCAAACCACTGCTTCTCAAAGTATGTTCTCAAACCAGCACCACGAGCATGTGGCATGATACTGTAGATCCACGTTCTCAGGCCCTGCCCAAGAGCAACTGGACTGCTTAACGCCCAGCACTCCAGGTGACAATCATTTTCATACACACCCAAGTTTCAGATGCACTGCCCCAGGCTGACCATGATCAGTATAAGGAGAGAAGTCCATGTCCCCGAGAGTCCTAAAGGGAAAACAAGCCAGTTCCTAAGTGTTTACTATAAGCAAAGTACTTTTCATAACATTTCACTCATATTGGACCATTTCTTCCTTATGTCAACCTATATCCACTCTGCCTCTGCAACTTTTATCTAGGTAGGATATAGTGAACATTATTTCCAAAGAAAAAATAGTAAGAATAGTGATTTTCCTAAATGTGTATCTATTAATAGCAAAAGAGTCAAAAGCCCTAGGCCTCAAAAGAGGATCTTTACATACCTTTAAAGAAGCTCTAATTGATCAAACATAGTCATAAATTTCTACTGTTTCCCACTTAAAGCCTCTTTCTATGACTTTCTGCATTCTGAATGGATTTGAAACCCACTCCAAAGGAGTGAATGAATTTGTGCCTGAAATTGAAAGTCTAGTCAGAAGCCTATGGCGGACTGGAGACATGCCTTAATGGTTAAGTGTGCTTCCTGTACAAGTCTGAATACCCTGGGGTGCCTGATACTGCCCTGCCTACTTTTGAATCTTCAGGACCCCAGTCTTGTGAGAAGCAGAGAACAGAGAATCACTGGGACCCCTGGACAGCAAGCGCTTGAATTAGTAAGCAACTCCATCACAAGAAAAAAATGGGGGGACATTGGGCTTTTTCCTCCAGCTGCCTGAGGTGAGCCTATGGGGAGCTACAGGTGAGCAGAGATGAGTGCTCCATTAGCAAATCATGTGCTTATACCACATATATCACACACATGCATACCACACATACACAAAGCCTATGCCTTGGAAGGTCATCATAGCTCTACAGGTCCATCTCTAAATGGATATATTGTTTGTGCCCATCAAACTGCCCACTAAATGCTTATGCCCACAGATCTGTGCTGCTCTCGCCTTTGGTCAGAGAAGCTTCTTTCTGCAGATGACAGTCACTACTGGGGAGACTCACAACTCAGTAATGTCCTGAGAAGAAATGACCCTTAAGTGCTCAGCACTAAATGAGACAGGTATATCATGCCCACCATCGTTCAGGTACTATTTCAGAATCGGTGGAAAGAATGTAAAAGCCAGATGATCAGAAGGAATGAGTTGGAATGTTGTCTCCTGGACATGGAGTGGCTATTGTATTCATGACCCCATGGCGCTGATGTTATGTACACAATCAATGGGAGGGGGTTATGACCAAATTCATTATATACATATATGTAAATCATCAATAGAAAGTTAAAAACAACCCTTTCCCTCCTTCCTCCCCTGTCCCCTTTCTAGATTATTGGCTTACAGGTTTCAACACAAAAATCTAAAAATTCAAAGCTGGGATCCACATGTAAGAAATAAAACACAGCTTGTGTCTTTCTGGACATGGGTTACCTCACTTTGTATATTTTCCAGTACCATCAATTTTCCTGCAAATTTCATAGTTTCATTTTTATAGCTAAATAACATTCCATTGAGTATACGTACCACATTTTCATTATTCATTCATCAGTTGATGGCTATCTATGCCCACTCCACTTCCTAACTACTGTGAATAGAGCAGCAATGGAGATAGTTGTAGAAGTATCTCTGTTGCAGGGTATAGAGTCCTTGACATATATGCCCAAGTCTGGGATAGCTGGATCACATGGTAGTTAGATTTGCTGCTTTTTGAGAAAACACTACAATGATTTCCAAAATGGCTACACCAGTTTGCACTCCCAAACTGAATGTTTCCCTTTCTCCACATCCTCTCCATTTGTTTTCTTTTTGATAGCCATCCCAACTGGAGATGGAATCTCAATGTAGATTTTATTTGCATTTCCCTGATAGCTGAGGATGTTTATTTTTTATTTATTTTCATTTTTTCTTGTGTGTGCATGCGTAATATACTGTATGTGGTGTGTGTGCATGTGTGATGGGGTGTATGTGATATGCATGTAATATGCTTCATGTATGTGTGTGTGTGTGTGTCCTTGAGGTGCTTCATACACTGTCCTGCAGTGGGGGTCTCTTACCTGGTATAGCCAGAGTGAAACATCAGTGGCCTACTCCATCACTCTTCACTTGGTCTGGTTTTGAACCAGAGTCTCTTTTTTTTAACTGTTTTAGTTGTTTAAAGGGCTCCATAGGTTTTCAGCTCTCTGACCTCCTTCCTGTAGGACTATCATTACAGGGGCATGTGGCCACACTCAGCTCTTTTCCATGGGATCTCAAGTTTTGAACTTGAACAATCTCAGGCCCCCTCAGGTCCTCATGTTGGTGCAGGAAGCACACTTAATTGCTGAACCATCTCTCCAGCACCCATTTTTCAAAATTATTTGTCAGCCCTGTAGCCTCTTGGATGTATTTATCCTTCCCTTCAACATAAAGTATTTCTTCCAGTCTCTTCTATAGAGTTTGCTTGGTGGTCATAAATTACTTTAGCCTGCTTCTGTCATGGAATGCTTTGCTTTCTTCTTCAATCATGACAGATAGTTTTGCTTGGTACAGTAGTCTGGGTAGGCAGCTATGGTCTTTCATGACTTGAAATACATCATTCTAAATCCTTCTTGCTTTTAGAGTTTCCGTTGGAAAAAAATCAGCTATTACTGGGACTGGATGTTTCTCTATTTCAGTTTTTTTCAGTATTATTTGTTCGGTATAGTGTTTTGACAATAATAAGATATAAGGAGTGTAGTTGTTTGATTCAGGTGTCCCCCATAAACTTATGTGTTCTGAATGTTTGATCCCCAGCAGATAGCAGTTTTGGAATTAAAACCTCATTGGAGGTATGTTGTTGGGGGTAGGCTTATGGGGGTTATAAGCCAGCTTCCCCTTGCCAGTGTTTGGCACACCTTCCTGCTGCTGTTTGCAGTGCTGTGGTGGAGGTGATGTCCACCCCTCTGCTCATGCCATCATTTTCCATGCCATCATGGAGCTTCCCTTTTGGTTGGGTTCTTTTCTGTGCAGTAATGAGAAGGCTAACTACAAAAGTTTTGGTACCAGAGAATGGTATGAGTCATTGCTGACAGAACCCGGATTCTGTGGCTTTGGCCTTTTGGAACTGATTTGCAGGAGGAATGTGGAAAGATTTGAAACTGTTGTCTAAGAGATGACTTGCAGTGCTGTAAGTACAGCCTGATGGACCATTCTGGTCTGAGTTGAAAGACCTGAATGTAGTAAGGAATTGAGACTGTGAGGTTTGGCTTATGAGGGTGAGAAGGAACTTTGTCACGACTGTGCCAGAAGCAGTTTGTGTGAGAGGCTTGCTGTGTTCTGCCTGCTTGTGTCCTGAGAACTTGTGCAGGGTTGCATTGTATGAAAATGGACTTGTGTGACCAGATGGAGATGGCACAGAAAGAAATGAAATCTTTGGGCCAAAACTGTTGCCTCTTTTACTGCAATTATTTGAGAGATTATAACTACTGAGACTGGAACAGCAGGAAAAGTCTGGACTCTTTTGAAGTAAGAAGTCTGAATGCTGAAGGAGGTTTCCTACTCTTCAAATTCAGTGTTATCCCCCCCCTGGATTAACAAATTAGATTTGGGATTATGGAGTATAACCAATGCAGGAAGAGAGGATCATTGGATTTGCAACACAGTTTTGTTTTGTTTTTGAAATGGCCATGTGCAGTGTGCAGCAGGCTTGTTGTATTACCAGCATAGAAACCCAGTGGAGCCATGAGGATGAACCATGGGCTACAGTGGAGACCCATGAAATGCCAGGGCTATGGTATGGCTGTCAAGGAGAGCTGCCAGAAGTAGATGAAGTTTTCCTGGACTGTGAATAGCTGAGCTGGAGGGGTGGAATTAGACTCCAGAGAGACTTATTGGACTTGGAGTTAGATTTTGACATTTTCCCTGTTTGTTTTAAATCTCATATTGGTTCAATATTGGTTCATATTGGTTCAATTTGTCTTTGCTATGTCCAGTGACATCTTTTGCAGTATGAATGTTCTGTGCAATTATGGGGGGGTTTTTTGGTATTATGGCTCAGTTGGATTATGGAATATTTGAATATCATTGGGATGGATTAAAAAACTGTGGGATTTTTAAAGTTGAGTTGAATGCATTGCATTTTACATCATGGATGATTATCATTTTATGGGGGCCAGGGGCAGATTGTAGTGGTTTGATTCAGGTGTCTCCTATAAACTTATGTGTTGTGAATGCTTGATCCCCAGCTAATGGCAGTTTTGGAATTGGAACCTTGCTGGAGGTGTGTTGTTGGGGGGGGCTGTAGGGGTGATAGCCAGCTTCCCCTTGCCAGTGTTGGCGCACCTTCCTACCTTCCTGCTGCTGTTTGCAATGCTGTAGTAGAGGTGATAGCCACCCTCTGCTCATGCTATCATTTTTTCTGCCATCATGGAGCTTCCCCTAAAGCCTGTAAGCCAAAATAAACCCAATAATCCAAACAGCTCCTTTTTTGTCAGTTCTTTGTTGCAGCAATGAGAAGGTTGACTAAAACAGAGAGTTTATTTTCTGATCCTCTCTATTTGGTGTTATGAACTTGTATGGATACCTGTTTCCCTATATTTGGAATTTTTTCTTAATTTTACTGAAAATATTTCTATCTCCTTTCTTGTAGTTCTTCTCCTAAACCCATGATTCTTTTTTTTATTGTCCATAATGAGTTACAATATTTAGTGGGCAAACAATGAGTTGTTATCCCCAATTCCCTGCTGCCCTCCCCTCCCCAATCCGCTGGATAACCTCCTCCATGGGTCGTCTGGATCAGTCCTTGTGACAGGGGACCATGGATAGCCTAGTATTCAGCCAGGATTCTTAAATATGGTCTTCTCATGGTATTCAAAGTGTCTCTCTCTCGCTCTCGCTCTCTCTCTCTTATTAAGTTCTCATATCATTTTGGATTTATCACTGACTCTGACTGACTAATCCTATTCCTCTACCTTGTCTTCATGCTGTGATATATTTTGTCCATATGATTCATCCTATTCTTGAGGCTTTCCACTGAGCTTTTTATTTGCTGGGACTATGAGACAGCCACCAAAGAAAGCTGTGGCTCAGGGCAAATATGGCCCATGAGAGAGGCTACAGGCAGCGTAATTGGAGAGGTAAAGCTACCTAAGCCTTTTGGAGCCCAAATGTATTTCATCATGAGCTCCAAATACTGGACTTGGAATGGAAGGATTTGGTGTTTTCTCTGCTTGAATTCAGTCTTGATTTAGTTCAGTCTTGTTTTGCTATGTCCTCATTCCTACATGTTGGAATTATAATTTGTGTTCTGTATTATTATATGCTGGAAGTATGTAACAGATGTCTTGATTTTACAAAGCTCACAATTGAGACTGCTTTAAGTCTCAGATGAAACTTTGGACTTTAGACTTTAGCACAGTATTTGGATTATTAGATATTATAAAGAATTTTAAAAGAGGAGTGAATGCATTTTGCATCATAAGAGGGAGTCTATGGGGTGAGGGATAAATGTTTTGGTTTGAATGCAAAATGCCCACATGGGTTTATATTTTTGAGCACTTAATCCCCAGCTGGTGGCACTGTTCAGGAATGTTGTGGAGCCTTTGGTGGTGCAGCCTTACTGGAGGCAATGTGTCACTGGGGCTGAATCTTGAGTTGTCATAGTAGAGATCTATATGTTGTTTCTCTCTCTCTCTCTCTCTCTCTCTCTCTCTCTCTCTCTCTCTCTCTCTCTCTCTCCTTCTCTCCTTCCTGTGTGTCAATGTGACAATGTGATTCTGGCTTCCCACTCAGGCCTACCATGTCTTTGCCACCATGATGTAACTTCCCCTTGACATTGTAAAATGAATTGAACCTTTTTTCTTCCATAAGCTGCTTCTGGTTGGGTGTTTATTCAAAGCAATGAAAAAGTAACTGATCTAGTGGCTACCTCACCAAAAGTAGTCAACAGACTCAATATAATTCCCATCCAATTTTCAGTTATGTTTCTCACAGGATTGGAAAAACAATACAAGCATTCACAGAAACCAACAAAGGTCCACAGAGAGCCAAAGCAGTCCTAAGGGGAAGGAACACAACTGGTCGTATCACAAAACTTGACTGCAATTGATAGAACAGAATATAGTGACAAAAAAACAACTGGGAACTGGTATAAAAATATAGACATGCAAACCAACTGAACAGCATAGAGTACCCAGAAGTAAGCCTGCACATATGTGACCAGCTAATATTGACAAAGTAAATAGAAAACATAAACTAGAAAATAATACCCTATTGGACAAATAGCACCACCAAACTGGATATCCACTTATGAAAGAATAAAACTAGATCCATATCTCTCACAAAATCCAATTCAAAATGAAATTTAATTTAAAACTGAAGTGCTAAAACTTCTAGAGGGGATTCATTTCAAAATATAGACAAAAACAGGAACTTTCAGAATAGGATTCCAATAGCAAAGGAAATATGCCCTAGAATTAATTAATTTCATTTCATATCATAGGATAATATGAAAATAAAAATGCTTCTACACAGCAAAGGTAACTATAAGCAGAATGAAAAGCCTATCGAAGGGGGAGGAAATCTTAGCCAGGTGTACCTCAGAAAGGGGGTTAATGTCTAGAAAAGTAGGAAAGAATTGCAAAAATTAAATCCCAAATAAACTGAAACCGCCAGTGAACAAATGGGCCAATGAACTGAACAGACAATTCTCGAAAGAAGAAAATCACAAATGACAAAAAATATTTTTAAAGTGTTAAATATCCTTAGGCATTGAAGAAGTATAAATTAAAATTACTTTGGGATTCCAAATGAAAACCAATGCTGGCAAGGACATAGGGAAAGAGGAGAGGATTCTTTATTCATTGCTGTGGAATTACTGGTGGGGGCAGCCATTATGAAAACAATGTGGAGGTTTCTCAAAAATTCAAAAGTAGAACTACTATGTGACCCTCCTATATCAATCTTGAACATATGCCAAAGGACCCTGTATCTTACCACAGAGATACTTTCATATCCACATTTATGTTTATTCACAATAACAAGGGAATGGGGCCAAGCTATATGTCTATCAAGAGATGAATGACTAGTGAAAATGTGGTACATATATACAATGGAATTTTATTTAGCTGCATATAAAAATGAAATTGTAAAATTTGCAAGAGGATGGATGGATCTGGAAAGAGTTATATTAAATGAGGTGACTGCAGTCTAAAAGTGCATGTTCTCTCTATAAATCCTCACTTGTAACATTTATATGTATTTATATAAGTAGGGCAAAAGTGAGCACTTCTAAAGAGTTAGAAAGGAAAGTAAGAGAGAGTAAAAAGAGACACCAAGCAAGGAGAGGGAACACTAAAGGACAGATGTGACTTCCTGTCCTGGAGAAAGGATACTACAGGGTGTGGGGGAAAGCAGAGAATACTGGAGGGAAGCAAGGAATTGGTGGAGGAAAGAGAAGCAACTAAAACATATATTTTAAAATACTACAATAATACCTAATACTTTGTAGGCTAATTAAAAATAAATATTAAAATGAAATTATTTGGGGAAAAACATATCTATATCTTTGAAACAGTATTAAAAAAAAAAACACAGGATAGGAGATGAAACCCAGAAGGTTAAAGACAGTGCTCTAAACAACCCTGTAAGGCATTTTTTTTCTTTAAGGCATTTAAATGCTTTTAAGGAATAAATGGAAATGGAATAGTGATGAATACCCATCACAAAATCAAGGACATTTAACACATGGTTAACCTGTAAAGATGATTTCATATTATCCTGAAAGGAGTCAGAAAAATACTTGTAGGATAAGGCTTCTGCGAAGGTGAATGAATTTAATGGACCCTCTTCTTAGAAAGGAAAAAAAAAAACAATAGCAATTTGTCTGATGAAAAATCAAAAATAAACCTCATTCCAGAGGCTAGAGATAATTGCTCAGTGGTTAATATGCTTGCCTGCAAAGCCTAACAACCAGATTGGGTTCCCCAGTACCCATGTAATGCCAGATGCACAAAGTGACACCTGCATCTGGAGTTTGTTTACAGTGGCTGGAGGCCCTGGCATATCTCTCTCTCTCTCTCTCTCTCTCTCTCTCTCTCTCTCTCTCTCTCTCTCTCTCTCTCTCTCTCTCTCTCTCCTCACCTCTTTCTCCCCTCTGTCTTTTTCTGCTCAAAAATAAATAAAATATTTAAAATATTTAGAAATCTCAATCAAAAATCTGAGAAGTATTGTAAGCCATATAGAAAATTGCTTCAATTTTAGTAAAAATTAGAGTCACTGCACTTGGGCCATTGCTAGCTCTACCATCCACACCACTGGCACTAATCTCTGTAGCTCATATAAAGCTTGGGCACTATATTCCCAGCAGGTACAAACAAGGTAATGGGAGTTTCCTCTCACCCACTCTCCTCTTCCACTCAGACACTATGGTTTTATCCTACAAAAAGCAATTGCTTTTTCTTTTCTTCATAGGTAGGGCTGCTGAAGCAATACCACAAGCAGATACATTCGCTCCCCACCCCATTCCAGCCCTGTATGTAGAGCAAAAGCTCTACCCTATGTATAGCAAGTTAGGAAAAGTTGGTTTTGATGCTCCTGCTACAGCTTGCTTATAGGCTAAAAGTATTCACCCAAAAGGCTTGCCACCATTGCTTTCTCTAGTGCACAAGTTACCCAGAAAAAGTGGGTCCTACTCCCCATGTCTAGTATAATGGGATAAATGTTCTGGCCTAGGGAAAAGGTAGACTGTAAGGATGAGTTGATCCTCAGCCTGTGGTTGACTAATATTGTTACAAAGAGACAATGGGGAAGTGTATTGTTGAAAATAATAAACAGTGTGCTGAAGGGTACTTTCAAGAAAGCTGGTAGAGCTCCATGGTTCAAGCAAGGCAGCAGATAAGGCAGTTGAATAAAGAGAACCCGGGAAAGAGACAGACCAGAGGAGCTTGTCTGGGATCACAGTCAATTCCACATGTCCAGAACAAGTGTACACATGGACTAAATTATATACACACCCAGAGCATGCTGTGGGGCAGACATGAAAGCTTTCACCAAGTTACAGCCTGCCCCATAAGCAAGGGAGATTCCTCAGTCACAGAAGAGGGCTTTAACAACCACTAACTGCTGCTCTCATCCAATGCTTGTGTCTAAAAAGCCATGTTGAAATTACCACCATTCTCTTTTCTACGTATCTGGACATATAATCATGATGGCATACTGTCATAAGTAATCTCAAAGGGAATCTCCAAATCACTAGTCTCTGGTTGAATGTGTAATAAATAAAACATGTAAACTCCTTATGATGGGAGCCTTCAAGGCACACAAACACACAACACACGCACACACACACACACACACACACACACACACACACACACACACAACACACCCAATTATAATGGATAAAATTCTTACTAGATAAACACAACCTTTGATCAGCATTTGACCAGTAAGTAGTTAAAGTTAAACAAGGAGTAACTGCTATATACAGCAAGAAAGCAATCAATTTGAACATAACAGGCTATGTACTGCAAAAAAAATATAGATTTCATAGACTCATACAATTTACTATTACTAGCAAGTAAAAAAAAAACATTTGTGATATGGAGAGGACCTAAAATGTCTATTTATCACAAAAAGACCATGAGGCATTCAAGGAAATAGTAAAGTATGGGACATATACAAGAAAAATGTTGGCAATAGAAATTGCCTTTGAAGAGGTGCAGATGGTGGATTTAGCAGGAAAAAAAACTTCAAAGTAGCAATTACAAATATGCTCAAAGAACATGAGGGAAACATGGTCAAAGAGCTAAAGAAGGGCATGATGACAATGTCTCATCAAAGAGATATCAATAAAAAATTAAAGATGATTCAAAGTATTAAAAGAAACCAAATGGAAACTATAGAGTCAAAAAGGGTAATAATGAAAATGAAAAATTCACAAGAGGATCTTAATCACAGATCTGAATGAGAAGAAAAAACTAGTCAGTGAATTTAAAGGTATATCAGTAGAGCAGATGCAATCTATAGAACACAAAGAAACATAAGAAAAAAATGAACCATTAGCATCTAAGAGAAAGATGGAACATGATAAACTGTACTAAACTGTACTAATATACACATAATTTAGTAACGAATGGGGATAAGCAAATAAGATAAAAAAAACTTTTAAAAAATAGCTGGAAACTCTCCAAATGTCATGAAAATCACTCATCTACACATCAAAATAGTCAATGAACAAAAAATAAAGTAATAAATATTAGGAGAGTCACATGCTGAGAGACATCACATTCAACATGTTCAAAAACCAAGAGGAAATTTTGAAAGGATGAGAAGAAAAACCACTTATCACAAGCAAAGAAATTAAATGAGATTAACTCATAGTTTCTATTCAGACACAATAGAAGTCAATTGTCAGTGAAGCAACAAAGTCACCCACAGGGCCCCCAATGGGTTGGGAAACAGGGAAGAGGGAAAGGGGGGGGGGGTACCACCACAAGATTTGCTTATACAATGTATCTAATTATTGACAATAATGCTGTTTTAAATTTTAAGTCAAAGGGCTGAAAAAAACTGTCAAACAAGAATCCAGGAAAACTTTCAAAAAACAAGACAATCCAAAGACAATCATAAATAAATAAAACTGAGAAACTGATGCCATATAGCACTCTGTGCACACATGCACATGCGTTTATATGCACAGATAAACACAAACAACACCAAAAAAGTAATCAAATATGCAATTACCGAAATCATATCATTGTACATTTCTTCTCCTTTTACCTCATTATTGATTTAAAAAGTGACTACACTGAAATCCTCCAAAGCATACTGGCTATTATTTGTCTATAAGAACTAGATGGGATGATAAGACCCTATTGTCGAAGACACCACATGCAGAATTTAAATATATCAAGCTGAAACTGAGCTGCAAGCTTCTACCTCATTGACTAGCTTCCATAATTCTGGAAAATGCTTTGTAGGCTGCTGAGGGAGATTTGCTATCTGCAGCTTTGCTCAGCCGTCAGCCTTAGTCAACTATACCATGGACCTGCCAGACAAGATGTGTCATCCTCTGGGCAAATAATGTCATGGCTGTTATGTGGGTAACCAATGACTTTCTGATTGGACTTGAGACCCTATCGATAGGTGAGAATTTATGCCTACCACCATAAACCTGGTCAAGAACTCATTGCTGTAGAGGTCACAGGCTACAACGGGGGACGCTTATACAGTTGTTTTGTTAAATGGGCATGACATATCCATGAAATTCTCTATTTATGTTTATGCCCATAGATTAGTGCTGCTGACAACTTTAGTCCAAGAAGTTTCTTCTCAGAAGTGGTATCAGCAACTACAGAGATGCATGAGTGGTCAAAGTGCTTACATGGACTATTGATTGTTCAGCCCTAAATGGGATCACTATACCATCTCCTCCAGAAGCAGGAACAAAAAGAATAGAAGGGTCTGAAGGTGGATTACTGTGGGATGCTATCTTCCTGACAAGACATGGCTGCTGCAGTATTGAACTGTCAGCAGATATGACTGACTACATAAAACCTGCACAAGATGGAGCCTTTTAAAAGTTTGTTAAGAGGGGGCATAGCTCATGAGGCTCCAACCCTTCCTAAGAATTTATTAGCAATTAAGGGTTGTTCAGGGAGAGGATCTCATGAGACCCTACTTCTTCTTGAATTTCTATAGTCAGTTAATTGTTGCTGGAGAAAAGAGAAACATTTGTTTCAGTGGTGTAGCCACTGGTAAATTGTCCATACTTCTATAACCCTTTCCCCATGCTCCTGTAAATAATCCTAATTAAATAATTATGCTAACAAAAACAAAACAAGCTAATGAATAAATGAATAGAAGGGTAATAGAATGTTATGGGGGTATTATCAAAACATTTATATCTCATTTAATATAAAATTAATATATGTAAAGAAAAAATTAAGTGATTACAATAAACAATATATATAGAGGCATACTGATGGGCCTATAGCATATTAAAGTGTAACATATTCAAAAATAAATTACACAAATATTATATAAAACAAAAGCTGTATCAAAATAATAAAAAGATATCAGACTCAAAAGGAAAGGAAAATAAGACCATGACAAAGTCTATAAAGATAGACATGCTCTTATCTCTTTCATCAGCTTCCCTAATGAGCTAATGAAATGAATAGACAGTTCTCAAAAGATGAAGTACCAATGGCCAAGAAATAGATGGCTGAATATGAATATGGGATAAAATTATCCCAGTAAGAATGACTATCATTACAAACACACAAATACTGGCAAGGATGTAGGGAAACGAGAACCTTTATACACTGATTGTGGGAATGTAAATTGGACCAGTCATTATGGAAATCAGTAGAAAGTTCCTCAGTAAACTAAAATATAAGTGCCATGTGACCTATTACACCAATTCTGAATACCCCCGATGCCTCTAAGTTAAAACACTACAGAAGTACCTGGGCATCTATTTATTGCAGCACTATTCAAAATAGCCGACTTATGAAATCAGCCTAGGTGTTGATCAACAGATTGATAAAAGAAATGTGAGATTCACAAAGTGGGGCTTATTAAGCCAATAGGAGAATGAAATTTTGCCATTTGCTACAAAACAGATGCAACTGGAGATTTTCATATTAAGTAAATAGCTCACATATAAAGAGACAAATGTTGCATTTTCTTTTCATTTGTGGGTCCTAGAATTATTTAGAAACACATAAAATCATACACTTTACATACATAAATAAAATGTAAACAAGGTCAAACTAGGAAAAGGAAGAAGACTAATGAATATGAGAAAATGGAAGGGGCTAATGTGAGATTATGGAAGTGGAAGGAGTGTGGTAAAAATACTTGAATATACTTGAAAGAAATTTTATATATGAAACCAATCACTATGTGTGATGAGTATGTCAGTAAAAATATAAAAGAGAATATTGAAAAAAATAATTAAGTAACAATAGCAGTTTTTTTGAGTTTTTAATATAATATGATGTATTACATAAACAAATATAACATATATGATATTTATCACTATAATGATCAGAGAAAAAATCCATAATGAAAAAAAACCACACATATGACAAGGAAAACATACATGTACATAACTTCCCAAATACATAAACTGACTGATAGGAAGACAATTCAACAATCCTAGTTGAAGACTTCATGCTGATAACAAGGCTGACAATCCAAAGATAACATAGAGTTGAGCAATGGTATAAACAATAACACCTAAAAGACATGCAGAGTATACCAAGCGAATATTCATTTGTGGTATCCTAAATATAAAATGTCCCCTATGGACTCATGTGTTAATCTGCCATTTGGGAAGGTTGTGGAGAAAGTCTTTCACAAGGAGGGACATTAAGGTGTTACACAGCCCTGCCCCGATTGCCAGCTTGTTAGCCTGCTGAGCTTTTCCAGTCCTGACAGACTTTCCCTTATATTGCCATTTTTTTTTTTTTTTGGTCTTGTTTTAATCCAATCCTTTTCTTGTTATGACCCCATTTATTTGGAATGTGAATGTTCATTCTGTGCCTTTATATGTTGGAAACATGTTTTGAGTGTCTGAAGTTTGTAGGACTTACAGTTAAGAGACTACCTGGCATCTCAGATAACACTTTAGACTTTGAACTTTGGAACAATGTTGGGACTGGTAATGAAATTTAAACTTTTAACTTGAACTGAATGTATTTTGCACCATGAGATGGCCGTAAATTTATGGGAGTCATAGGTGAAATGTGGTGATTTGAATATGAAATGTCAAATATAGACTCATGTCTATAAATACTTAGTCCCAAGGTGACAGTGATGTTTTGGAAGGTTATGGAAACTTCAGGAGGTGGAAATTTGTTGGAGGAAGTATGTCCGTGGGTGAAAATCTTGAAATGTTAAGCCCAGCCCTGCTTTCCATTCTTTCTCTCTGCTGATGTGAACACATGACACTTCTTTTTGGGCCTGCCATGACTTCCCAACCCTAATAGACTTCCCCTTGAAAGAAAATCAACCCATTAACTTCATTAAATGGCTTCTGGTCAAGTATTTGTTAGCAATGAGAAAGTAACTGATTTAACACTCTTCTCAAGAATTCGTGGAATATTCTTCAGAATAAATCAAATGCTGGGACATAAAATATGCCTTAATAAACAGGAATGAGCAGAAGTCACCCATTTTTTAAACACAATGAATAAAATGAAAAGTCAACATTAGGAAATTTGAGAAATGCACAACAATTTAAAATTTAAACAAGACATTTTTAACTAATGATGGGTTTAGAAATGGAACCTTATAATAGTAGTTAGCTGATTTTGAACAAACGTAGCAAGAAAATTAAATGGAAAAATAATAATCTCTTCAACATATAATAATGGATAAATGGAAAGCCAGACACAAACCAAGCAAGTTAGACTCTGTAATTCACCCAGATGCACCCTCCACACACACACACACACACTCAAAATCATAGATATAAATGTAATACTTAAAGTTATAGAACTTTTAAAATGAAATACAAATGTAAATATTCATATGTTTCCATGATATAATGGTTTCTTAGTGTGGCAATAAAAGTACAAATAGTAACAAAATAAATAAAAAGAAGTTAAACTATACCAAGACATGGTGGCATTTTTTTAACTTTCTATTGACAGCTTGCTAATTGAAGACAATAAACTATGATAATTCCCTCCCCATGCCCCAGCCCCTCTCGATTAGTCTCTATTTTGTTTGGATATCATCATGTTTTCCTCCCATGTTGAAGGTCTTATGAAGGTTGTGTCAGGCACTGTGGAGTAATGAATATCAAGACCATTTTGTCCTTGGAAGTTTGCATTGTAAGCAGTCCTATCCTTCCTTTGGCTCTTACAATCTTTCCACCACCTCTTCCTCAACAGACCCTGAGCCTTGGGAGGTGTGATAGAGATGTCCTACTGCTGAACACTCTACTGTCACTTCTTCTCAACCCTATGGTGACTTAGAAGTTAACCCAGTGGCCACTGCCTTCTGAAAAGAGAAGCATCTCTAGCCAAAAGTGAGAGTTGCATTGCTCTATGAATATGCACATTAAAATAAAACCAGTGTTCATAAGGCATTTTGGTAGGCATAATGTATCTATTTAGCCAGACAACAGAAGTCATTACTTTCCTAGGGTCCGGGGTCTCCCCTGCCATAGGCTTTGGACTAGGTCTTCAGAACCAGGCATGGTTCTCTTCCATGGAGTGGGCCTCTAGTCCAAATGGAGAGTGGTTGGTTTCCCCCATAACACATTTGGCCTGGCTGGTCAGTCTTAAGGCTTACAAGGTCCACTTCTGTTCACCAATGTTGAAGACTTCTCTCTACCATAGGGCTGCATCAAGCTGCAGCTTTTCCTAGCCTTCTGTCAGCAGGGTAATAAGGAGGGGGTTTCTAGCTCATCTCCAGCTTGATTTATCCCTTCTTCTACCCTTCCTTTACTCAATCTCTTCCCCTGACCCCACTTAGGCCATTGCACAACCAGCCTGGAATAGAATAGGCCTTATCATAAAAGAATGAAGGAAAGAAGGAAGGAAGGAAGAAAGGAGGGAAATAAAAAAATGAGGGATAAGGAAGAAAAAGAAGGAAGGAATGAACAGAAGAAACAGAGGAAAGAAAGGTGGGAAGGAAGGGCTGCCAAAAGAATGGAAAATAATCTTTGCAAATATTTTCCTCTAGATCACATATAAACTCTCACAGCTCCATTTAAAAATAATAACCTAATTAAAATGGAACAAAATTTTGACTAAACATTTTAAAAGAAATATATATGTACATTAAAATCTGTATTACATAATTAGATTAGAAAAACATAATTCAAAATCCCCCTGTACTTGAGATCCTACTTTACAACCACTAGAATAATGACAATAAAAAGACAACAGTAACATACCCATATATGTAAACACTGAAGAGAGGAAAAGGGGCAGGAATGAAAAGAGAAGCAAGGAGCGGTAGAAAGGAGGGGAAACAGGATAATTGTGGACGACAGTTGATCACTGACCAATCTATGCTGAACTCATACATAATATAGGATTCTGAGGCCTCTGTAGATTGTGAACATATTATTTTATTATTTTGTATTTACTCCTCTATTTTTGTTTTAATTTCAATATAACAATTTCAGCTTTATTGAAAAATAATTGGCAAAAAATAAATTGCATAAAGTTATACTTTGAGATATATATATATATATAAAATTTTACTATAACCAAACTAATTAATATACACCCTCTCATATCATTAGTTTGTTTTCATTGCCTATGGCAGAGTAAGAATACTTAATATAAATTTACCCTCAGCAAACACAAAGTAGATGATATATTTTGTAACTAGTCTTTGTGGTCGTCTAAATGTGATAGATTAAAATGCATGGCCTCATAGACTTGGGTATTCTATTAAAACTGAGTCTGCAGCTTCAGCCCCTAACAGGCAAATTCCTGCTACAAGGAGGAGGTGGTGGTGTCATTAAATTTCCAGAACTCATTGGTATTATAAGTGTGATAGTTTGAATGTATGGCCCCATATACTTAGGCCTTTTGGATTAAACTTCCTACTTGAACCCCAAGCAGGACAGATCCCTGCTACATGGGGCATGTCACTGGAGGTTGATCTTGAGTCCTGCTCTAAGGAGTGTATAAAGAGCAGTTTGAGTTCCGACTGTTTGTGCTTCTTGTTAGTGTTTGCTGGTGTTGGTGTCTGTCTGTCTGTGTGTTTCTCTTTCTGCTGTGATACATACTAGAGTGAGCCAGCTTCTTCTGCCTTGATGTAACTTCCCCTGGACTCTGTAAGCCTACTATGAGCTGCTTCTGGTTGGACATTGTCCCAGCAATGAGGGGGTGACTGCAAGAATAAGAAAACATTTATAGTGTTTAGCTAACATCTTTCCATTTCCTCTCTTGTCTAACCCCTAATAACCACCATTTTATGTTCAACATTTTTAGTATCTATATAGAAATGAGAATATATTTATCCTTCTATGTCTATTTTGCTTAATATAATATCCTCTGATTGACCCATGTTTTCAAATGTTTGGATTATCTGATCTTTTGTGATTTTTTTTCCCCTGCTAGGATCAAACCTAAAACCGTTTAACTTTCTGGGCAAGCACTTTTCCACTGAGGTAACTCCACAAACCCAGTTGTCTGATTGTTTTTTAAAGCTGAATAGTTTTCCATTTCATGTGTGTCACATTTTCTTTATGCATTTACTGATTAATGTTTAGGTTGTGAATGTTGATGCAATAAAAAGAGAGAGAAGTTTTCTTTGTGAAATAGCAGTCTTATTTTCTATACATACATACCCAGAAATGTAAATATGCAATGCTAGATACTATGATAGTTTTAATATATAGAAAGAATTCATACAACTTGATAGCAAAATGGAGCTTGATTTTAAAAATTAACAAATGACCTTGGATATTTTTTCCCATAGAAGACAGTCAAATGGCCAATTGTTCAGAATCATTAATCACCAGGAAAATGAAAACCAATCCCACATCACCTCACACTTACCCTAGTGTACCACTAGATACTTTTCTCAGTGCTGAGATCAAATACCTAACAAGAGATCACTTAATGAAATAATGGGTTATTTTGGATTATAGTTCAAGGGCATATGGTCCACCATGGTGAGGAAGGAATAGCACCTGGAGAAGGAAGCTGCTGGTCACAGTGCATCTGCAATCAAGTAGCAAAGTTTGATGAATGCTAGTTCTTAGAGAGATTACCTCTTTAAATTCAGTCTGAGTCACAGTCCATAAAACGATGATGTCTTTTTACCGCAACCTATACAATAAGGTTTTTCACAGATGTCCAGAGGTTTGTCTCCATATGATGTTAAACGCTATCAATTGGATAAGTGAGATTAACAATCACAAATCCAACCCTTGTGAACTTGAAACTCAAACATATACCTTTGAAACCATACCTGTCCACCCCTTTTCTCCATAGGCTCATGGTCACCATAATGAATTCTTTCCACATTCAAAAGTCCCCATCGTCTTTAACAGTTTCAGCTCTTCTCAAATGGTAAGTATGGGGTCTCTTCCGAGACTGAAGCACTCATAACTGTGAGCTCCAATAAACAAGCTTCGCATTCCAACATACAATGGCACAGAGAAAACATTCTCAAAAGAAAAAAGGTAAAGTGATGATATTACAAAGAAATCTCAAAACAAATCAAGTCTTAAATCCAGTGGGCCAAGTTGCAAATATTTTGATTCCACATCCAGCATCTGAGAGTCACGATGCAAATATCCAATCTCCAAAGGCCTTGGATACCTTGGAGACCATCCCTTCATCTCTGTCTGTCGCACACATAGCCTTTCTCCAGGAAGCTCTACTCCTTGCCTGAGGCTTTCCTCCACAGATGTTCATTTGCTCTGGCATTTCCAACATCCTGGGATCTTGCAACCTAGATTTACCTTTATAGCTTCACATAGTGGCCTTGCTCAGGTCCTCCTTGCTGGACTCTGCCCTGCCCCACACTGTCTATCCCCTGCAGCTCTCTGGAACTGTGGCAAAAGACTCCATGACCCCCTTCATCTTGCATCCTTTTATGCTTCTTAAAACAATATCACATGGGCAACAGTGCCATGTTCTCTTGCTGGTTTGAAAAGTAAACTTGCCCCCTTGTTCCACAGTTGCCTTCCAAGCTGTCTTTAGTGAAACACATCTCTAGGAACTTGTGTTCAAGTTTCAGCTACCATCTCTCAAATAAATTTGCATTTTTAATGAGATGGCGACTCTGGGAGGTGGCATCTTTCCCTCAGGACACCTTTCCTATTGTTACAATGCAGCACCTGAGGTTTCTTTTCAATGGTACTAATCTCTTTAACAATTGCAGCTGCTTTCTCAGCACTGGCCTAAATATTATCAGCCTATCATTAGCATTTCTTTTTCTTCGCCAAACAAATTAGTCCATTATTATTTTTTTTAGAAAAGCCAGCATTAAGCACTTTTATTGTAATAATAAACTCAAAACTCATGTGGTGCAGGGGATGTGGGACAAAAGCAATTAATTTCTCTCACCAAGTCACTATACAGGACAGAAAGGTGAGGTGGGGCAAGGGAGGAAAAGCCAGGAAACTGAGATCAGCAGAGAACCATGCATCAAAACCCAGGAGAAGCTGAAGCTGCGATGACCAGCATCATTTTCTTAGAGAACACTCAAGGATTTGTCGTGATGACTGGGCTTTCGTTGGGTGATAAGTCTACAAACAGCACCTTCAATTTAAACTATATGCAGAAATAACCAGAATTCATTTTTAAACTTCCAGTCAGGGAATTATGTAAACTATGCAAGTTTTAACCCATTTATTCTTTCAGATTATAATAGCAACATAATTGTTATTTCAAAGAATATACATTTAAAAATTGAAATATAATATATATATTGTATTTTGGTTTATTTCCATCTGTGTAAGTGAAAACTTTTATGTTATTCTTCCAAAGCATTATAATTTAGGGCAGTATAAACTCACCCACCATGACTCAGGGAACTGAGTGGAAGAGTGGGCAGAAAGAATGTAAGAGCCATGGTGAGAGAGAATATCCAGAGACATTGCCCCCCTCAGCAACAACATACAAAGGGGGAAGAAAAAAAAAGCTGGCTACCTCTGGTACAGTTCATAACCCCCTAACCTATGGACAGATCCAGTATGCACACCAAAGAAGGACCCCAGTGGGCAGGGGACAGAGAGGAGGGAAATGGCGGCATCATCACAAGATTTGCTCATACAATGTATATAATTATTCATAATAATGATATTAATTTTAAATCAAATTATTTAACTTATACAACTGTAAGAATACATGTAGCTTATTTTAAACTTTGAGCTGATACATCTAAATGCACAATTTTGCTTGCTTGTTTGTGGTACTGAATGCATACTAGGCAATCACTCTACCACTGAGCTACATTCCCATCCTTTAAACGCCCAATTTTGTATGAAGCATCTAAAACCATGTAGGATTGGTTTCACAGTAGCTGAAGAAAAGTATTAGTGAGTCATCAAGCACAGTAGTTTAAGTGATTTTATGTGCACTGTCAAGTTGTTTTCCACAAAGCTTAGAACCAAGGAGCAGGACTCATTGGTCCTCTGCTTCTGGAGTTTTAAACGTGATCTGAATATGTTTGTATGTGTGTAAACATGGATGTATGTGAAATATATGCACAATTATTTCAGTTGTTTAAAAGACAAAAGCATAAGTTTGATATGTAAAGGTGAATTTCTATTTACAATTAAAGTTGAATTTCACTTTTCTTGTTTATTAGTACATGAATTTCTTGGGTTTTCTCTACAATATCTTTTGTCCTTTTTTGAAATTTTAATTTTTCTTCTGTTTCTAAGAGATTAATGGCTTTCAGGCATATGTATTGCAATAACTTTATGCTGTTCTGTACTTTAATTTTTAAAAAAAGTTCCAAGAAGTAGAGCCAGGTGACATGGTAACACATGCCTTTAATTCTAGCACTTGGAGGCACAGGTAGGAGGATCACTGTCAGTTTGACAGTTTGAGGCTACCCAAGATTACATAGTAAATTACAGGTCAGCTGGACTAGGGCTAGAGCGAAAGAGAGAGAGAGAGAGAGAGAGAGAGAGAGAGAGAACAAAGAGAGAGAGAAAGAAAGGGAGGGAAAAAGGAAGGAAGGAAGGAAAGAAGGAAGGAAGGAAGGAAGGAAGGAAGGAAGGAAGGAAGGAAGGAAGGAAGGAAAGAAGGAAGGAAGGAAGGTGAGAAAGAAGGAAGGAAAAAAGGAAGGAAGGAAAAAGAGGAAGGAAGGAAAACCATTCTTAACATCTTCTGAATAAAAAATAATTCTCCCATTCTTTTATCATACTATTTTGATCACATAACTAATCTATGCAATGTTTTTGAGTTTTTATTGGTGTTCTATTATTTCTCAATTTGTTACTAACACACAATCGTTTATATGTACTGCCTTTAAGTATGTTGTTTCATGTGTGGTAATGTACATAGCTCTTTCATACATATATTTTAGACATGTATAATTTTTGCTATTCTTGCCCAAGTATTTTTCCACATAGCCTTGTAAAATCATTTTCTAAAAAATTTTTAAAAAGATAACCCAGTGGAATTTTGTTTGCAAATACTATATAACTATAAATGATCTGGAAATAATTAAAATCTGAAAAATACTATTTTCTCTGTTATGAGTGACTAAGTCTTTACAAACAATTAAACTATTTATGCTTTCAATCTAGTTTTATGGGCATTTTTGTTTTTTTTAACTATTCAATTCCCTCCATAGTAGCCAGTATGAAAGTCCTAACGACTAACAATATGTTTTCATATTGTTACCACAAAAAATATTTGAGTAAAAAACTTTTCTTTTTAAGCTTTGAAAAATTAAAATTCATATAAAAATAAGACTAACTGAAGTGATTTTAAAAATAAATGGACAATCAGATTCATTAATATTAAATAGGGCTTTTTAAAGTTGAAATTCTTTTGACTTAAGTTAATGTTTAATTTAGTTGGGGGATACAATGAAAACTAAAATAATTAAAAACTATGTAAAGCTGAGGAAAAAATGAAAGCATGTGGCTAAATGGATGCTGTCCCCTCTAAAGACATTCACCACATGTAGCCTCTGAACATTTGACATGCAGATGGCCTCAAGTGCCATCTGCTATAGAATTAAATACACAACAGGTTTCAAAGACTATACAAGAGTACCTCATAAGTACACTTTTTTAGTACCATTTGTAATATTAAAAAGTAAGTAAAATGTAATATTAAAGGTAAGTACTTTTTCTTCTATATATTTATCTAGGTCATTAAATAACTTAAAATTGCATAGGTAGAATTCATTACATTTCAACTTAAAAGCATTGTGCAAAGTTATGCTTTTAATTAGCTGATTCTTATTAGAATTTGTTCTGAACATCAAAACACCCTCAGATAAGGTTAATTAACCTTCCTGGATCTTCAGCATGTATGCATTGCATAACTAGATTATGCCTCTGGATTAACAGCTCAAGATTTAGTAATAATCCTATGGAAGACCACTCTGAAATACTGTGGGAATTTCACAAATGTGTGTTTCATGACTGGAGACTGATGGATCAGATGCTTGTGTCTGCACACAAGAGAGACACAGTGACAAAGTCAAAATGAAGACAGGTCATGAGCTTCTAAATTCTAGCTACACATATTAAAGATTGTATCTCTGGGTTTTGGCTTCATTCACCCTTTCATATTTATTATATAACATGGTTGAAGGGATTAATGCTCTTTTTTAAATTATTTTAGAAATGTTCTTTTTATTTTGTAATTTTATTTATTTAGTTTCAAGTAGAGAGAGAGAATGAGAGAAAGGGGAATGGGTTCACCAGGGCCTCTATCCACTGCAAATAAACCCCATATGCATGTGCCACTTTGTGCATCTACCTTTACATGGGTACTGTGGACTTAACCCTGTGCCATCAGGCTTTGCAAGCAAATGCCTTTAAACGCTGAGCCATATCTCCAGCCCAAAATGCTATTTATTACAAATTTAATGTACAATATATGATTTAAAGACTACAGAGTTGTATCTTGCAGAAATGAAAAGTTTCCTGCAAAATTTCCCCATGCATGCATTAAACATACACATATATGTTTATAACTTTTTACAGTAACTTGTTCTTTCTTAAACAGTGTATACCTCAGATCTCTGTTTCTGTCAGTACATGCCAAAATAATCCATTCTTTTCGTCTAATTTTTATTAAATTAACTTACTTTTATTATCATACAAAGAATTCATTAAGTTTCATCATGTCATATTTTGAACACATTTTCCCTTCCCCCATCTCTCCCCTTCCCCTCCTCCCCTTGCACTTCCCCCACCACAGCCTCTCTGATACTTTCATAGTACATGTTTCCTTTTGTTCTCCATGCTCATCACCTCTTACACTTTGTTCATGGGCTCCTATCTTGGTTTATAGTCTACACATTCTCACTTCCTCTTCTTTAATACATGCAGACATTACAAGTTAGGAGCCCATATGAGGTAGAACATGTGATTATTTTTGTCTTTCTTGGTCTGGGTTACCTCACTTACTGTAATATTTTCCAATTCCATTCATTTTCTTGAAAACTTCATTTTATTCATAGTAAAATTCCATTGTACATATGACCATATTTTCACTATCCAGTCATCAGTTGATGAACAGCTAGGTCAAGTCCATTTCTTAGTAATTGTGAATAGAGCAACAATAAGCAAGAATGTGGTAGGGTAGAGAGGCCTTAGAGTCCATGCCCAGGAGTGGTTTAGCTGGGTTACATGATAATTCAATAGTAAACTGTTGAAGAAAACTCAACACTGACTTCCACAGTATCCACACCAGTTTACGATGAATAATAGTTCCCCTCCCCCTACAACCTTGCCAGGATTTGTTATTAGTTTACTTGATGATAGTCATTCTGACTGGGGTGAGAAAATTTCAAATTTGTTTTAATTTACATTTCTCTCATAGCTAATGATTCTGAAAAATATTTTAAACATCTGTTGACCATGTGTGTTTCTTCTTTTGAAAACTGTCTCTTCATTTCATTGGGCCATTGATTGATTAGCAGTTTGGGGGTGATATTTTCTATCTTTAGTTTTTAGCAATTCTTTACTCTATTGATCTTGTGTAGGGTGAGAGACCTGGGTCTAATTTCATTCTTTGCATGTGAATATCCAGATTTGCAAGCACCATCTATTGAATAGTCTGTCTTTTTTCCTGTATATGTTTGTGATATCCTTGTCAAAAATCAGGGAACTATTGCTGTGTAGGTTTATGTCTGGGTCCTCTATGTTACTCCATTGGTCTACATGTCTATTTTTGAGCCAATATCATGCAGTGTTTCTCACTGTTTCTCTTTAATATTAGTTAAAGTCAGGAACTGTGATACCTCCAGCATTGCTCTCTCTGCTTAGGTTTGCTTTGCCTCTCTCTCTCTCTCTCTCTCTCTCTCTCTCTCTCTCTCTCTCTCTCTCTGTGTGTGTGTGTGTGTGTGTGTGTGTGTGTGTGTGTGTGTGTGTGTTTTCATATGAATTGTTGGATTGTTTCTTTTTTGTTTTGGGGGTTTTTGGTGTTTTTTTTGTTTTTCGAGTTCTAACTGAATGGCATTGGAAGTTACTTTTAGTAATCTTTTACAGAATAGTGAAAGATTCTTACTGATAGTGATTCTTACCAATCCTAGAACATGGAAGGTCTTTCCAATGCCTGGAATCTTATATATATTTTTTAATGTCCTAAATTTTCTTTGTAGAGATCTTAAACATCCTTAGAAATATTTACTCTTAGACTCTTGATATTTCAGAGCTATTGTGGGTGGCATATTTTCCCTAATTCCTTATCAGCAAGCTCATTGTTGGAATATATTATATCTGTCAATTATTTGTGATGATTTTGTATCCTGCAAAATTTACTGTAGGTAAATCTAAGAATTTTCTAGTAGAGTCTGTAGCATCATTTAATTATGAAATTGTGTCATCTGCAAATGCAGAGCGTTTCATTTCTTATTTGCAAATTTTTATGCTTTTATGGCCTTCTCTTGTCTTATTGTTCTAAGACTTCAAGAACTATCTTAAGTAAGAGATTGTGGGTGTCTTTATCTCAGTCAAGAGTAGTCTGAGACAATAATGGTATAGTGGTTTGATTCAGGTGTTCTCCCATAAACTTAATGTCTTCTGAATGCTTGATCCCCAAGTGATAGCTGTTTGTGAATTGGAACTATGTTTGAGGTGTGTTGCTGGGGAGGGATGCTTATGGAGGTCTAAACAGGCTTCCCCTTGCCAGATTTTGACACACCTTCCTGCCACTGTTTGCAGGGCTGTGGTGGAGGTGATGTCCACCAGCTACTCATGCCATTATTTTCCCTGCCATCATGGAGTTTCCCCTCAAGTCTGTAAGCCAAATTAAATACATTCTTCCACAACCTGCTTTTCGGATGGGTTCTTTTCCATGAAGCAATGAGAAGCTGACTACAATACATGGGTTTATCTCCATTTCTGGCATTCATTAAGGCTTACTTTGTGATCTATGATGCAGTTCATTTTGGGGAAGCTTCCATGTACCCTTTGAGAAGAGTGTATAGCTCCTTTTATCTTGGATGAAATGTTATTCAGCTAGTCTACAGTATAACTTAACTCTGTACTATGTTTGCTGGAAAACCTATCCAACTATGGAAGCTGAAATCCCCTCGGATTACTGTGTTAGGATTTATGTTACCTTTTATGCCTTTTAACATTTGTTACCTAAAACTGGGATCCCCGATATTTGATGCATAGCTCTTAACAGTTAAGTCTTCTTGATTAATTGTTCCTTTTGTTAATATGCAGTGGTATTCTGTGTGTGTGTGTTTTTTTTTATTATCTGTGGTCTAAAGCCTACTTTATCAGACATAAGAATATCCACACCTATTTATTTATACTTTTTGTTTTCTTGGTAGGTTGATTTCCACCCTTTGATGCTCAGGTTGTAAATGTCTTGTTAGAAAGGTGGGCTTACAGGAGACAACATATTGTGGAATCTTGTTTTTTTATTCAGTTAGTCTGTGTCCTTGTATTGGTGAGTTGATGCTATTTATGTTTAAGGATATTATTGAGAGTATCTTTCCTATGATTTTGTTATATGGTGTTCTAGTTGCCTTAATTAAATGGTATTTCTTTTTCACCTCTCCTTTTGAATGGGGGAATATACTAGCTGGATGTGTTTTACATGGCTGATTCATTTCCAAGTATTCATTGTGTTCTCATAGGTGAGACTGTTCTTCTTCCTGTATGGTCTCCTTTTATGAATTTTCTGTCATTCTGGTTGTCATGAATTGCTATAATTCATGTTTTCTCCAAATGCTCTTATTTCTTATTCATTTTGAAAGATAACTTAGTTGGATATAGCACTCTTGATTAGAAACTGTTTTCTATCAGGGGTTGAACTATGCTGATCCATGCTTCCATGCTTTCCTGACTTCTAGGGTTGCTGATGATAGATCTGAAATTATGCTCATGTTCCTGCCCTTATATGTGAGTTGGCATTTTCCCTCACATCTTTTAGTATTGTTTCCTTACTTGATATTTTTGACATCTTGACTCTGATGTGTCATAGAGAGGTCCTTCTCTGGCCATGTGTGTTTGGTGTTCTAAATGCCTCTTGTGTTTGTATGTTGACTTCTTTCTCTAGGTTTGGGAACTTTTTTTGCTATAATTTCATTAAATACACCTTCAATTCCTTTGGATGTCATCTCTTCTTCTACCCAGCAAATTCTAAGGTTTGCTCTCCTGAATATGTGTCTATCTATAAAATATACTATAATACATATAATACCGTGTTATCTTTGTCCCCTATCTCTGAAATTTACTCTTCTGTGTGGTCTCATCTGTTGGTTGTCTGCTGTAGTTTTTATTTCATTTCTAGAATTGGGTCTTTTTCAGGATTTTGATTTCCTTGTTGACTTGGTCCTCCATGTTTTGGGTTTCCCCCTCCAATTTCCTAACAATTTCATTCACTTTAGAGACTGTCTTGTCAAGCTCTTGAATGGATTTTCTTAATTCATTCCTCTGCTTATTAGAGTCTTCTATATGGTCATTGATACTTTCTAAAAGTAAGGTTTTGAAATCTTTCTCAGGAATTTCCCTTATCTTGGAGGTTTTGGCTGAGAACGGGTCATGGTGGGTTGTTTCCTCATATTCTTTGATCTCCTTTGTTGTGTGTTTTTGCAGCTACTGTAGGTTTAATGTCCTCCTTTTTCACTTTCTAAAATACCTTGTCAGGCTACCAGTAATGATTGAGTTTCTGCAGCTATCAATGCTGAGCAGCAGTGATGTTCTCTTTATTATCAACAAATTTAGTTATGCCTAAACTTTTTGTATTATACTTCTTGTATTCCAGGGTTGTCATAGTCAGCCACATGCTGCTGGGATGAATCTCCAAACCAGGCAGTTTTGGGAGAAAAATATTTATTAAAGTAACATATCCAAATAGAGAGAGACTCAGCATCAGCAACTCAATAAAGCACAATCTAACTACCAAACAGTAGGACTGCCAGATTTGAGCTCGGGCTGCTCTATGAATATGTATAGCTGGAATTTTACATCCACCCCAGAATACCTTCTGGCTGGAAACCAGAATCTGGCCTAGGTGACACCACCTCCAGCCAGGAAGCTGGAGAAAAAAATTTACACTTTTGAATCTATTGGGGGACATCCATTCAAACTACCACAAGGGTGAAGATTACTGGTAGAGGATTGATGCTTCGTTATGGCGCTGGAGTTCAAGGTGGTTCCTGAACATACAGTGTCTCTCTGTCCTCAGGTGCAGGGTGGTAGGTAGGATGCTGAAAAGTGTCTACCATACAGAGCAGGTGGGTGGATTCAATACTGGAACCCTGTGTACACTGACTCATGCTTTGATTACAGGTTGAAAAGGCAGAATTGAGACCAGTTCCCTTACATGCTGACTGGGATTCTCTCACACTTACTGGGTAGAGTCAGGTCCTACTCCCTATGCAAGCTGGGTGAACCTCTCCAACACAGATCATTTGGGATAAGGGTACGTGTACCCTCCCCACACTGTATTGTCTCTCTTTCTGAAGGCCAAGTAGGAGATGTTTTACCTAAGCCCTCAAGGCTATGGCTGGTTGCTCCAGTGTGGACCAGATGGGCAGATAACTGGCATTAACCTCTGTTTACACACACACACACACACACACACACACACACACACACATACACACACACACACACCACACACACTTGCATGCAAAAATAATAGAATAAATTACCCAGGGAATTTGTATGTAATATTTGTATGTAATGCTTATATGACACAGAACACTAAATCTGACTGTGACTTCTGGGGAGTTTGGCAACGTTTTCCTCTTTATTCACTATCTTCTGTCATTCCCTCCCCTTGCCAAATATCGAACACAACTGAAATCAATAAAAAAGGACAATGATGGCTGTGGGACCCTGCTAAAAGACATGACCGGAAGGCATCCTGGACTGTCTCCTACTGTTAAAGGAAGTTGAGACAAATCTGTGACCCCGATGATCTCAAGCATATTCTGGACCCTCCAGCCCTCCAGGCAGGCTACAGTGAGCCCTGAGATGAGCAGGCAAATCAAGGACTAAACTCACTCCAGCTGTAATAACAAACCTGGACAATAAGATTAGAGTTCCTTTGCAGCCATCAACAGTCTATACATGTCTAGAGTCATGTAGAAAGCTGCCCCCAACTTATCTATGCAAACTAGGCTACTGGCCCCTGCCAATCGACTCATAAGATGTCCACAGACTACCCTGACACTACCAATCCCCTTGCTGCCTATGTCCCTGCCTCTGCCTTTTCCTCTATATAAACAACTTTTATCTATACAATAAACAAGAACTGTCCACTGCCACGTTCTCCCGGGTGGCTATACCAGTCAGCCTACTGCTGTCCCAAGGATACAGTCAGCCCAGCTCCATGGATGAACAGGAGTGTTAGTGTACAATGACCTCCCAAGTAACCCACACACAGCAGATGGCCACTTCCTACTCATCAAGGGAACGATCAAACAAGAAGACATCAATATATTAAATATGTATGCACAAAATGAAAGGGCCCCTCAGTTCATAAAGCATAAATTACTCAAAAGCAAAGCATATATACATGCCAACACCATCATAGTAGGAGACTTTAACACCCCACTGTCATCCAAAGACAGATCATCCAAACAAAAGACAAGCAAGGAAATAATGTTGCTAAACAGCACCATAGACAAGCTAGGGATAACAGACCATTTACAGAACATTCCACCCCAAGGATAGAGATTATACATTATTCTCAGCAGCGCATGCAACCTTCTACAAAATTGATCACGTACTATGCCATAAATCATCCCTCAACAAATTTAGGAAGATCAATGTAATCCCCTGCATTATATCAGACCACAACACATTAAAGCTAGAAATTAACAATGGGAGAAGATCCAAAAATTTCAACAGATATTGGCATCTTAACAACTCGATCCTGAACAAAGAATGGGTCAAAAAAGAAATCAGACAAGAAATTCAGAATTTTCTAGAAACAAATGATAATGAGGACACAACCTATCAGAACTTGTGGGACACAATGAAGGCTCTTCTAAGGGGGAAATTCATTGCACTAAATGCCTTCACAATAAAGAAAGAGAGGTCTCAAATGAACCACCTATCCTTATACCTAAGGTCATTAGAACAGATGGCAAAATCCAATCCTAGGAGCTCAAGATGCAAGGAAATAATTAAGATCAGAGCTGAGATTAATGACTTGGAAATGAAGAAAATAATTTAAAAATAGACAAATCAAAGAGTTGGTTCTTTAAAAAGTCAATCAGATTGACAAGCCCCTGGCCAGTTTAATCCAACGAAGAACAGAGAAGGCCCAAATCAAGAAAATCAGACATGAAAAGGGTGAGGTCACAACAGACCCCAAAGAGATTGGAAGTATGGTATATTTACACGATGGACTGACATATCAAAGCTTAGAGAAAAATGGTCTGACTTTGGGCATGTCCTGTTAAGCAATCTCTCAAAAGAACAGAGACCCAAACACTGCATATTCTCCCTCATATGTGGTCCTTAACCAGGCTAACCATAAACTCTAGGCAGACCAGTAGAAAGAAGTGAGAAGTTATGAATGAGGGGTAAGGAATGGACAGAGGAGAATGACTTAAGCATGAAGCTAAACCAAAATGGGTTCAAAATCATAAAATCCTCACAAGCATACTGTAACCTACTGAGCAAGTAGTGGGTGTCGTCTGACAAGAGGGCCTGAGAATAGAAGGGGAGAAAGTCTAAGCCTGTGAAAAATCGATCAGTCTGGCAACTCCTGGTCCCAGTCATCGTCTACTTCCCTCACTGAGCTGTTGACCAAAGTGACCCATGAGGTTCCAAAAATAAGACAGGATTCTGTCAGAGCTCTTGAATGCCCACTCCAGTCCTGAGGCAGGATCTTATTGCTGAAGAAACTACAGAAAACCATCTATCAGCATTGAGAGACCCTGAGAGGTCCAGAATGGTGTCCAGCCCCCATATGGTAGTTAGTGTAGTGCTGGAAGGCACTGCTTAAGCTGCCAAGGGAAGCTGGTCAACAAGAGCTTGAGTAAACAGAGACCACTGTCAAGAAACAGTCTGCTGCCATGAGTAGGCTGACCACACCTCCTACTGGGAAATAACAGCGAACCAAGAAAGGAGCACTTGTGCAATGGAGGAGCCAAAGCCTGGGGGAGGCAATCAACAGCTTTCAAATTTGGCCAAATATTCCACTTAATGAGGGGGATCCCTTAACTGGAACTGGGGACTTAGGGTGATATGCACTGGGAGCCGAACTCTTGGGCCCCCAAGGAGAGATGAACTATGCTAGTGATTGATGGAGAGGCTACTAACAATAGAATCTAGCCAATTCAGAAATGTGTATCTCAGTTAACCTATACCATCTCACTCTCCGATGGAGATTCTGTTTGTATCTTTCACAATGCAGCGAGAGAGCTGTGGCTCATCCAACCCTACCAACGAACTGAAGGCCGATAGCTGAAATCCTGACAAGAGATGAGCCACCCAGACATATCGTGGAGGATCCATATGGAACCTGCAGAGAATTATGGGATGAACAAGTGACACATAGCCACAGCCATAATCAGTCAACACAGGATAAGCCAGTGAGACAGATACCAATGATTTTTGACACAACCTAAAGCAGAAGTACAGAGACCCCTTAGTTCCCAACAATAAAGCAGCCTTAATACTCATCCACCACGACTCAGGGAAGTGAGCGGAAGAGGGGGCAGAAAGATTGTGAGAGCCTTGGCAGGGGAGAATATTCAGAGACACAGCCCCCCTCAGTAACAACATACTAGGGCAGGTGGATCCGGGTGACTCCTAGGCTACCCATGGTCCCCAGCCCCAAGGACTGATCCAGACTGCCCATGGAGGAGGATATCCAGATGATTGGGGATGGGGAAGAGGTATAATGGGGAACTGGAGATAACTCATTTTTTGCCCTTTAAATAATGTAACTCATTATGGACAATAAAATTTTTTTAAAAGATGAAAAAAGTTAGAAATATTACCCCCAAATTAAATAGCAAATAATACATAAAAGAGATGAATTTGTATATCATCAAAATGTATCATTCATATTTACAAAACACATAAAATTTATTTTTGTATTCCCTTTTATGTTAAGGATTCTTGCTCAACAAGCATTTTTACCTATTATCTTTATCAACAATTTTCTATTTATAAGGATCACTGTATGTATCTCCCAACAGCAGTGGACAAGATTACAACTTTACTTCCCTCGTAACAACCTCCGAGGACAAAGAAATTGCATTTCAAAGTTAATTAATATCACTCCAAAGGAGATGTGTAAAATGTGCCATGAGTGTGTGGTTTCACTAGGACAAGCTTTAGAATCAGCTTTGGGTTGGGGTTCCTCTGATGCTTTCTACATAAATACTGTAGATGTATGTTCCCAGATGCTCATAAATTTTGCCAAAATATGATAAAACAGAATCACTTAGAGACTATGAGCTAGACTTGAGATTAATAAAACCACCAACTTCAGATTCTTCCACAAATGATGAGATGAAAACAACAGATAATTTTCATCTATTAAATATTTCAATACTTTGCTTTGTTTCTATGACATATTTATCCCATGTGAAATATTTGCAAAGGGAGTTGTAATGGCCTTAAGGGACAATCAGAGTATGATTTCTGTAGAAATGTTAAATTAACTTTGATGGTGACGCAAAGTGAAGGAACAGTTGTTAAGGGATGGCCTGCCGCCACAGGGTGGGGTTTTGTTTTGGTAACCTTCTAGAGCCTGCAGGTGTTTGGCACCGGTTAAAATCAAGGACAGCTGTGATATTTCAATAATTCTGATATTTCCTTCCCAATAGTTCTCAGAAGTGATGCTTCAGGGTGATGTCTTTCACCTGATATATTCAACTTGTGTGGCACAAATGAGAAAACTATGTTAAATAACACTGATTTTGAGACATCTTTGCCCTTTGCCCCCATTCTCAGATCATGGCATCATGGACAAAGAAACAGTGTTGAAATGGACTCTAATTTCTCAGTGTCTAGCTGATAAATTCAATGACAGATAATGATACTAGAATAAGCAAGTAAAGTTATCAATGAAATCCTGAAGCAGGATGATGCCTTGATAGGATGCTGTTAACCCACCTCTGTGGTGTGAGCCATACCTATTTTTACAGGAATTTGAGTAGTCAAATAAAAAAATGTATTTCCTTTTAAGTTTCTTTGGGTTGTAAATCTTCAAACCACAGTATGTTTCATACATATGTTCTCAAGGGAACATTAAATACACCAAACTGAGATCTTCTAGTAAGTTGTTGAAACTTCAAAAAAAATCCTTTAATGTATTGCACAATATTTGCCTGATTAAAAGAAGAAATTTTAAGAAAGCATCTGAAATATGTCTAGCTATTAGAAATTATATGAAAATAATCAGAGTATACTCCATAATGCATAGAGTTTAGCACACATAATTTGCCACTGAGGAAGGAAAACAAAACACCAGGTGTTTTGTATCAAAATGTCACAGGATTATCAGTAGATACAGAAGACAGTTATGTTTATTCCTCACTGACAGTGAATACTTGTAGGAGCATCTTAATTATGAAAAGATCTGTAGCATTTCATCAGAGGATAAAGGATAAGCAAGCTATCGCCTATCTAAGGAAAAAATGTATCATCTGTTGTTTTTCAATTCTCAAAAATTCAAGTTCTCTTGGAACATGAGGCTATGATGAAATCATTAGGTTACTAATAGTTTTCAGCATCAAGTATATTTTTGTTGTCTACTTTTACGCTATTTGATACACAGTTGTACAAACTTCTATTCCTTGAGATTTCTAGTTTCCCTGCTCCTTCTCTGTGGTTGGATATAACTTTCTGCTTATGAGAGCCTTCCCTCCTGCAAAGATCCCAGTTCTGGTGCTTCACCTAAAGAAGTCTTCAGCTGAAAAGGTGGCTGGGCCAGCCTCTTGCTCATTGGGAGTCAAGGCATGGAGCAAACACTACTGGCTAAAGAGACATTTTTGTACATCACATTAATGTATTTTTATAGCATAATCTATATAAAAATTTTCAGTTTTCTTACATTGTACATTTCTTTAAACCAAAATTTTATAAATTTTTTTCTGAAATGGGACAACAATTCTAAGGGATAAACTGTTTATATATCATGTGTGGCACACAACTAGATTACTTACAAATTTTCATGTTTACCTTGCTTATTTTTAAAATTTAATAGGAGCACACTACTCCCTGGAGTTTCTAAAAGCCTAGATAAGCTATATGCATATATTTTAGTACTTAATTTTCCAACAAAGAATCAAATTATATATGAAATTGAACAACTATTGTCTTACTTCTAGGGTACAAATATCAGTAACAATATGATCAAACATTTCTGATGCTAGAAATATAATGATTAGAATTTACTTTTAGGTGGGTAAGAAAGCTTTGAGGTGATATGACAAGCTGGTAACTGACTTCGATGATACCAATCTTCTTCATTTGGTACATTGGCTAAATATTTTTTTAAAATGCCATAGACAAAAAGTAAAAATTCCTTGCAGGTCCTAAACAGTTGCAATTCAAAGAAAATAATTAAATAAACTAAATTTCGCAAGTAGTAATTCACCTGAACTACAAGAGAATCTTGGGCATGAAAATCCTAATTAACCTATATTCACTCAATCAGTCCAAAACAAGAATGATCATGGTAGTAGATGGGGATTTGGTTCTCTGTTTATCAAAGCCTATAAGATAGGTAATGTTAGAATACATCTATTAATATTTCAGAATTTTTTATTACTTTGGCTCCTTTATCCTTGAAGAAACACACATGTATTAACAAAAATGCTGATAAAAAATTCTTAAGAAATACCTTTAACAAAATATGTCCTAAATTGAGATAAACTTGAAATCCTGCACACTGCAGGATGACAGTTTACAATCATAGCTCAATCTCAATCTAGGTCCCAAAGTCCAGAAATGAGCGGTGGATGTGGGCATCCCACCCCAAGGGATCACGAGGTGTGAAGCCTTGATGTTGAGGACCCTTCCAGGTAACTCACACACCAGCTACTAAGTGAGATCCCATACCTCATATGGACCATGGTTGTTTTTTTCTTTTTCTTATGTGGACAAAGCTCATAGTCTTGGTAGAAAAGTAGCAGATAGGATTTCTTGAATTTACTCACTTGTTTTTGCCAGTAAATATTTTAGCCACAGAAATATATATCTATATATATATGTGTGTATGTAATATATATATACATATATATTCAAAATTATTTAAAATATATATGCATGTAAAGCAAAGCTACTAATGTCAAAGAAATCAGTTTTCCAACAAAATTATTCACCTTTGGAAAGGTATATTCTACTTCAAGTATATACATACAAAGAACCCCCAAATCCTACAATTTTGAAATATCAGAAACTGACATTATATGTAATAATCATAGTGAAAGTTTCACAGAAAAAATAGAGTTCCTCTATATTTTTATTTTGTAAATCTGAGGCATGATAAAATTATTGGAAGCTATATTACCTGAAGTAATAAAATCAAAACTTATTATTGTGAGAAAATCTAAAATAATTCATCAGAGCATTGCAATAGAAGAATTGTTTTTTTCAGGTGACCCTTCTTCTTGAGCCCCAAAAGGAGCCTATTAAGTAATATATAGCACAAATTTACTGAAGTTAATTTATGCCCCACAAATAGCACTCAAAAAAGTCAACACAAAAGACTGTACTCTGCAGAACTAAGTAAGACCCATGTGTACTATGAGACAGCAATATAATCACAGGTGGCCTGTTGTTGGGAATGCTCTCATATTTATTTCTACAAGGAATGATCTGTAGGAGCCTGGCTACAACTTCTCAATTGGCTGTATTTCTTGTTTTTCAGGAAAAATAAATGCCCTGACCTTGAAAATTTTATGTAGCAGGAATACATTAGATCTTACAGCCATGGAAATATGATTATGACAACCAATTGGTGATTCTTTTATTTCAGATCCACAAATAAATTGAACCTAATAGTAAAATACACCATGTGATTAGATCAACAGTTAATTGGCCATTACATAAACCAACCTGGATGAAAAAGAAAAGCAATCAAAAAACTTCAAAACACTAACCTGGGGCTCTGCAAAAACATCCTTCATGTTGTTGATTGGGCCATAGGGGATCCCACTGCCTTCAAAGAGAGACAACCACTTGCTGGTTATTTCTTCTGCAAACCTAAGATCGTACAGAAAAAAAAAAAAGACTGTGGTTAATGTTTGTTTGTTTGTACAATCTAAAGAATGCATTACAGTCTCTTTCCTCATTTCCTCATACTCTTACAAAGTAACTAACAATAACAAAAATACCCTTTTCAGGCTTTCTTTACTTTGAGTTTTCAGACAAAGTTATCTCTGCTATGAGGCCCAAGTAAGCCCTACAAGGATCAGAATGCCAACAAGGTACCAGGGTTTGAAAAGACACCATTAGGGACCACGAAGGCTGAGGAGATGGCTCAGAGATTAAAGATACTTGCTTATAAGCCAGCTGAGTTCAATCGCTCTCAACATCCATGTAAAGTCAGAGGCAAAGTAATACATGCACCTGTGTTCCCAATATGCCTAGAGCAATAGGAATCAATGCTAAAATAATCTGGAAACTCACAGACCAGTTGGTCTGGGGCCCACAGTAATAAAACAATAACAAGAGAGACTGTGTCTCAAAGGTGGAAGGAAAGACGGACACCTTGAGATTGCCCTCTGACCTCCACATATTCACCATGACATGTACATGCATGTACACACGCAAATAAACAAACCATTAGTGATGTCATTCCTATTTCTCTTCTATTTATTCTTTGACAGAGGGTCCCTTGGAAAAGTAAGATTGTGAGTGCAAAATGTGGTGTTGAACATTTTACAAAGATCATCATCATGCAGTTACAACTGCAGTTTAAGCATGAAGTCATTGTGTCAAAGACATTTTGGGGTCTCAAGTCTAGGATACCAGGTTATGGTAGATATCAGTGCACTAAATTATATCACAAAACAAATGAATATAGCTGTTTTTAAAGACAGCTATGTGTGAAGTACATAAGAATTAACAGCCACAATCACTGGCCTAAAAATATCACAGCTACTTGTGTATCTGCATTATGGCTTTCAAAGAAGAGCTCCAGACATGCAAAGATATCCACATATCTACTTAATGCCTACCTTCTATACATCAAGCAACTATTCTTATCTTTAAATACAATGACTTCCTTTTTTTCCCTTGAATTGTGATGGATACAGATTTTCCATAAGCAGAGAGAGCATGCTGTCAGGTGCCTGCAGCCCCAGCACTTGGGAAGTGAAGGTAGGAAGATCAACAGTTCAAGGTCATCTTTAGCTATGTAGCAAGTTTGAAACCAGCCTGAGATACATTAATGAATTTTTTTATGAATATTTTATTTATTCATTTATGAGAGAGAGGGAGAGAGAGAGAGAAAAAAAGAGAAAGGGCCTCCAGCCACATGCACCCTCTTGTGCATCTGGCTTTACATGGGCACTGGGGAATTGAACTCAGGTCCTTCTGCATTCCAGGCAAACATCTTAACCGCTAAACCATCTCTTCAGCCCACATGAATGAATTTTTATTGTATACTTTAATCTCAGCCTTGTAATGTTAATAATCCATTTTTAGTCCATAATAAAATATTTCATGTCTAAGCATTGAAAAATGTTATCTCATGAGAATATCATGAAACAAGACTAAACATCTTGCTTCTATTTCTTCATATTCATACTTTCTCTTTTGTAGTCATCCTGATAGATGATAGATAGATAGATAGATAGATAGATAGATAGATAGATAGATAGATGATAGACAGACAGACAGACAAATAGACAGAGATACTGGCATAATTAGAACGATATGTGCTTTCAAAGAAAGAATTTGAACCACGAACATTTCCCATCAAAAGGCCAGTTATTTAAGTTTTGCTAAATGGAGTGTCACAAGACAAGTATTTATCCTCACAAGACTCAAGCAAGTGGCCTGAAAGATCTGAACAAAAAATATATGTCAATATCCCAAGGAGTCCTTGCATGCAAGCTAGCCAGCAGAAAACTCAAGGAACACTTGAAATTTTAGCATTCATACAATCTTTTCACCAGTGGGCAAAAGGATGGGATTTATTTATGTTATGGAAAACAACAGATACACTTTGGAAATAAAACTGAGAATAGAGTTGGTGTCTAGAGCTGTGACTGTAACCACTGAGTTGTGGATGACTTTCTATAAATTAGATGGAGCATACTGCATCCCACCTCCCCAGGGGATTGTTCTATTACCTTCGCATATGATTTATCAAATAGCATCATTTTGGTGATAAAGATAGACCAAAGTCTAAATTTTATGACTAAAAATATTAAACTAGCAAAAATGAAATTCTCAGGGCTGGGGAGATTGCTCAGTTATTAAGTGGTTGCCAGCAAAGCCTAACAACCTGGGCTCAATTCTCCCGTACTCATGTAAAGCCAGATGCATAGTGGCACATGCATCTAGAGTTTGTTTGCAGCTGCTGAAGGCCATGGTGTACCCATTCTCATTCTCTCTCTCTCTCTCTCTCTCTCTCTCTCTCTCTCTGTGTGTGTGTGTGTGTGTTCTCTCTGCTTGCAAATAAATAAAAACTTAAAAAATAAAATATAATTCTCTTCAGTTAGCTTTCTTCTCTTGTTATTCTGATGGGTCTTGGGTTTCCCTAATATTTTCTGCCATGTGTAAAAAGCAGATGCTCTAACCAAGAGT
>PVHP010002081.1:0-46603 GCA_004024765.1 Zapus hudsonius
CTTAAGTCCTCATCAAATTTAATTAATTGATTGTCCAGCTCTTCTCTTAGTTGATTAATCTTTAATTCACTTAATGTATTTCTGAATTTGTTCATATGTCTCTCCATCGAATTCAGTTTGGAGTCTATGCTTGAGTAGGAAAGCTTCAACTCATTTATGTCTTTTCTCATAATTTCCATGTCAGCCCTTAACTGCATCACATCTACATTGCTGTTGTGGTCAGGAGTCATAATGTTCTCTCTCTGCAATTCTGTATGAGATTCTTCTACCTCCTTTCCAGTTTCGTGTTCCATAATGGGTCTAGCGGCCCTGATTTGGGAAGTTGCATTTTTCCTTTGGCTTCTGCCCATGCCCAGATAGAGAAGTGGGGGTCAGTGGTCCCGAAGCTGGTGAGAGGCTGGGAGGCCCCAAACTTGGGCCTGTATTGCAGACAGACCCCCCAACCTCCGTGGAGGGACACTCTTTCCCCTCTCAGAAGGTGGAGGGGACTGCCTCTGAGGACCGGCTTCTCCCACAGGGAAGCCTCTCAGTTGGCGCCAAGTACCAGGAATCTGCCACGAGGGGATAAAGGTAGAGCCTGAGGTGCAGAAGGTGGGCACAGCTGCTGGCTCCCCTGCAGAGCCGAGAGCTGCCAGGAACCTGCAGAGGTTCTGAAGCTGAGGCGAGGCTGGGCGGCCCCAAACCTCCCCTCTCAGAAGGTGGGGAAGACCGCCTCTGAGGACCGGCAGCACCCACGGGGAAGCCTCTCAATTGGCGCCAAGTATCTGAACCCGCGCGAGGGGACAGAGGCTTGCGCCCTGGGTGCACTAAACGCAGCCCGTTCTGTGCTCCCCTGCAGAGCGGAGAGCTGCCAGGAACCCGCGGTGGTTTTGAAGCTGAGGAGCAGATGGGCGGCCCCAAACTTGGGCCTGTATTGCAGACAGACCCCAAACCTCCGTGGCTCAGCCCACTCTGTGTTCTCCTGCAGAGCTGAGATCTGCTGGGGAACCCTGCTGTGGAACCCAAGCCGATGCCAAGGAAAGGCCAGGTGCCCGGGTCTCAGTCCTGCAATGAAACCTCTGCGGAGAGCTTGGAATCCGCCCCGGGGGATAATGGCAGGAGCTAGTGGGGGGGAGGGCTCAGCCCTCTGCTCCACAGTGGAGCAGAGAGCTGCTCGCGAACCCCGTCTGCTGCAGCCCAGGGGTTCGGGAGGGAGGGAGATTCCGAACTCGGGTTCGGCCGGTGTCCAAAGCCTGGATACCAGTTGAGGGGATCAAACCTTTCCGGAGAGTCCTGGTGACATTGTTACTCGGTCACCATCTTGCTCCGCCCTCCCTGCATCACATGTTTTTAAAGAATGTGTATATGGTTGATAAGCACTTTAATAGTGGAATTTAAAAGTTTCCACATAAAAATCAGACTTACAAGCAACGTAAATTGATAAATAAATCAAATGTCTTTTCCCAGAGTGTTAGCAAGCATTTACTATTGATTAAATCTACACAGTGGTTTTAAAATTAAAATGAATCATTTGACTTTACCATACTTTTTGAACTAGTTCACTTCCATTTTGCTAAAGTACTATCGGTATACATAGGCCACTGCATCAATGACTGCATCTCTCCTGATTTCTAAAGAAATACTGGTACAATCTTTCCTTTTATTCTTAGCATAAAAATGTTGAGCAACATGATTTTTCCATCTATAATGAAACAAACAGCCAAATCAATTCATTAGTTTCTTAAACAAAACAATAATGAACACACCAAATTCCTCCCAATAAAGCACTCAGGAAACCAAACATAAACACTTGCAACACTTAACACATGAGACAGAGGAGATGGTTAAAATCTAACCTTTGTCCACTGGAGATTTGTCTGTTTGAGCTTGTTTTCAAGTTTATCTTTCTCTTCTGGGCTTATGGGAGCACTTACAATTACTGTTCCTCCAGTTTCACTTAATTGTTTTAGAATTCCCTGGCGCAGGGGCAACTCTTCTGCCAGTAACTGAAACAGACAAATGCAACAATGTTTAAAATGAATTACAGTGCAATCCCAGCTACCTTCCCTTTACCTCTATTGATTATTCTATCAAAATGAAGCAACTTGACCAAAGGCCTCTTGGTACTTGCAGTACAAAATGCTTCTCTATAAAGCACAGAACTGATGGGTTCAAACATTCACAGTCAAGTAGATAAACCTTCTTATAAATGTACAAATTATTTAACCTTTCAAGGATTTTTTTCAAGAGAAAATTTTGATACATTATGTTGAATTTCAAAACAATACAGAAAACAGATAAATGTTCCACTTTGTGCATCTGGCTTCACGGGGATACTAGGTTATAGAACTGGGGTTGTTAGGTTTTGCAGGAAAGTGCCTAACCATTGAGACATCTCTCCAGCCCCATAAACTTTCATTTTTTTAAAAGTTAGATACATAATACAATGTTTTAAATAAAAGTAAATCTTCACTATGTATTAACTGAATTATGTAATATTTGTATTTTTATTGTTCTGATAATGTATATTTAATTCAGTTAATACATAGTGAAGAGTTACTTTTATTTAAAACATTGTATGACCACCATCATCTCTGGTATCATGTCATACACACACACACACACACATATATATTATATTATATATATATATTATATATATGCCATAGCATATAATGTCATGACATTTACTAAGAAATTATATACTCAAAATACATATTATAAGAAACTGTGATAAATTCTTCCATGTGTAATATCAGTTAATCTCCACATTATGTTGATTATATGAAGTCTTTCTTATTACTTATGCTTTATATAGATGAAACCAGAGATAAAACACTTAAATTCAAGCTCCAATGACACTAATCTAATAATCAACAGAGTAGCTATTCATATTTGGGAAATTTCACTTTTAATTCTTTTTTTTTAAAAATTAAATTAAGTTTTTTAAATTTATTATGTAGAAACTTTGTATGAACAACTCATGTGTTCGTAGGACCATTTCCTTCCTATCTTTCCACCTTCCACTGAGGGCTCTCTTCATTGGGTTTGCTGTTTTGCACCAAGGGGTTGTGGGCTATGAGTTCTGTGAGCAGGAGTTATTCATTTGTTAGAGGGGGCAATGCCTCTGGGTATTCTCACCACCTTGGCTCTTACAACCTTTCCACCCCATCTTCTGCAAAATGTCCTAAGCCATGGTAAGTGTGTTTTAAGTTTTCTACAGTGTTGAGCTCTTAGCATCTTCTGGATTTCTGCTTTGGTACATTTTGAGTATACTCAGTGTTTGTCTCCATTGTCCTGGCATAGGTTGCCAGGCTCACTGTGGAAGCAGCATTCTTGCTCATCTCATCAATTACTGTGTGGTTTCATGTGAGACTGAGCTAATATGTAAGGCATGGTTCATCTCCTGCCTGGGAGTCAGCTATCATCTCTGGTCTTATTTTTGACTTTCCCACATCTCTGAATATTTCCTTAGGATCATATTATGCCTGACATTTCCCCAAGATCTACAAAATCCCTATGATGTTAATAACTGTGTCTTAATTAGAACTGCAGTGTCCAATATGGCAGCCATTGGGCACATGTCATTTAAATTTAGATAAAATTTAATGAATTAAAAGTCCTCAAGTGTTCAGCCTAGCCATCTTTCAAAATGTAGTTATTTTTGGTGGCTACAAAAATGGATCATAAAGAGTACATCCATCATCCATCATCACAGATAGTCCCATTAAACAATATTTATCTAGGTTGTCTAAGAAATATAGAAAATCAATGTTCATTTATTTAAAAATGGATGTTGTTAAATATGTCTATAAAAGAAGGGATCAATTTGATGCTTTTTATGACATTCAATATATTTAGGAAACATGATTCTTCTGTGAATAGACTGAGTTTGTTTAAATGGTTCATAAACTTTCATTTTTAGTATATTTTTATTTATTTGCAAGGAAAGAGAGGAGAGAGAGAGAGAGAGAGAGAGAGAGAGAGAGAGAGAGAGAGAGAGAGAGAGAGAGAGAGAGAGAGAGAGAGAACCCCAGGGCCTCCAACCACTACAGACAACCTCGATGATTATGCTACTTTGTGCATTTGGCTTCACATGGGTACTGGAGAAATGAACCTGGGTTGTTATATTTTGCAAGCAAGTGCTTTTTCTATTGAAGCATCTCTCTCGCCCTATAATCTTTTATTTTGTGAAAGTCAGATACATAATACAATGTCTTAAATACAAGTAAATCTTCACTATTTATTTACTGAATTGTGTTACATTTGTATTTTTATACTCTATCCCATAACTAATTTTTATGTGCAAACAAACCAAATTATTGATTAATATACAATTCCATTTCCATTTGATTTGGCAAACTCATAAAAATGGTAATGGCAATCAGTGGAATGTTTCATTCAAATATTAAACAAAATAGGAGTAAATGCATCTAATATTGAACACACAATATGGGAGGACTAAGTAATTGTGGTAGTTTGAATGCACAGTTTAAATGTATGTCCTTATAGACTCAATCATTTTTGATTAAACTTCCTATTTGAGCCCCTGGCAGGTAGAACCCTGATATTTTGGGGGAAGAGGAATGTCACTGTGGGGTGAATCAAGTTTCTAGCCCTAAGGTGTTCTTAGGGGCAGATCTGAGTCCAGCTATACTAGGTGTGTTCAGAACAGTTTGAGCTCTGGCAATTTGTGCTTCCTGGTGGTGTTGGCGGTTGATGGTGTCTCTCCGCTTGGATCTGTGGAAGTAGGCAGCTTCTTCCACCATTGATGTTGTTTCCCTAGACTCTCAAGGCCTGAAATAACCCCCCTTTCTCCCATAAACTGTGTCTGGTTGGATGTTTGCCTCATAAATAAGGAGCTGAGTGCAGCACTGAATATTAATTTCCTTCCCCACTGTGTTCACCAATTAAATTCAAAGGATTTCAAAAGAGTTGCTTATTTAGATCTAAGACCATGAAAATTAACCCAACTGTACAATCAGAACATGTCAGTGAGGCAAGACAATTATAAAATATTGACATTGCATTATGAATGCATGAAAGATACTTAAGGGTCTAGTCAACCACGACAGAATGCGAACCAACACAGGGTCCCAAACTACACCTCCAGAAAATACAAATGAAAGCAAAATATTACTTAATTAAAACTGAGACCTGGGCTGGAGAGATGGATTAGTGGTAAAGGTGTTTTCCTGCAAAGCAGAAGGATTCCCCAGTACCCACATAAAGCCAGATGCATAAGGTGGCACATGTGTCTTGAATTCATTTGCAGTGGTTGGAGGCCCTAGCATGCCCAATTCTCTCTGTCTGTCTGCCTCTTTCTGTCTCTCTCACACTCTCTCAAATAAATAAAATAAAATAAAGTTAAATTAAACCAACAAAAAACTAAGACCTTAAACTAAAGTTTGAGGTATCATTATTGACTTGGCAATTAATATCTTCCCAAATAAATGATTTTTTTTAATTACACTCTCCTCCAATCTTTAACTTGTAGATATGTATCATAAGAAAGACTGAAGTTTAATTTTTATTATATTTATAATTCTATGATTCCAGACCATCTCTTCAGTTTTCTAAATTATTTTAAATAAATATAAATTAACTTTAAAAGTAATTGCTATGTATATTTTCATGAGAGTATGTAATATAAAGGCATGCTATTTCTGAATACACTGATATACCTATGTAAATTGTTTGTGAGTTATTGCGATATGACTGAATAAGGTTGCGAGAAAAACACTTTAGTGAGGAGCCATAAATAATGTAATGGAAAGAAAATCAATAAGTAACTAATTTAAGAAATAGATTTATGTTATTTAAAGAAATAAGCCCTAGGATAGTTTAGAAAATAGAATTACCTTGACTTGTTCAAGGTTTTCTTTTAGCTGCTGCTCATTTCCAAGTTCAAGTGGAATGCTGGTAATGTTATCTGCTTCGTCCAACCATAAAACAAATTCATTTAAATCTCTTTGAAATTCTGACACAATATTCTTTTGTTCTTCCAACCTGAAGAAAGAGTAATAATACAATTGTTTTAAATGACATTACTTCTCAAACTTTTTTTTTAAAGCAAACTGAAAAATATATAGTGGCCACTTAAAAAGAAGTGGTATAATAAGTATTCATGTTTGATTTATCTTAAGAAAATTCATTGACTTTGAACATAGCAATTTCAGTATTTTAAAAGTCTTTAAACACATTAAAAGTGGTCAAGAAAATGTCTGCTTTAGAAATGCCAACAGTATTATGTGATTATAGTGGAAAAAACTTTCTAAGCACTACTGTCATTTCAAGTTGGATAATTCTTTTCTTTGAGGAGGTTTCCTATGCATTGAAGGATGCTTAGCAGAATTTGTCGTCTGCATACACTAGACACCAATAGTAATTTCCCTTCATTCCCAGTTGTAACAACCCAATATGTCTTGAGACATTGTCCATTTTTTAAATTTTATTTACTAGTGGGAGGCCACAAAATTTGCCTCTTTGGGGAAGTCTTTGAAGTTGCAGAAATGCATGGAGATACATGTTTAAAATGCACAATTCAAGAATATTTTATGAAAAAATAAAGGACAAATATCAAAACAAGTGTATAAACTAAAGACAAATGATTACATGTTTAAATGTTTCAATATTGTGACACACAATATTTATGGAATACAAAATTCAACTTATAATACTTAGCATATGTGGTTTCAAATACTTGATCTATGTACCTTCTGTTCAAGTTCACTGTGAATCTCATTTTTAAGCATAAAGTGAGCATCACTGTGTGGGTTCATTTTTGGATCATTTACTCTTCCATTGTCTGTTTTGGGCCATTTTCATACCATCTTTATCTCTAGAGCTCTGTAGCTCTATAGTGTGAATTGAGGTGAAGTATGGTCATTCCTCTGGCAATTCTCTGCTTAGAAGTGTTTGACTATCTGAAGTTTTTTATATTTCAATATGAATTTTTGAATTTTTTTCTAGTCCTGTGTAGAATGATATTGAAATTTTCAACCAGCTATATGCTCCTGGGAATATGCTGAAAGTGTTTCATATCTTATGACAAAATATGTGTACTTCTATTTTATAGCTGCATTATATATAATCACAAGGAAAGAGAACCATCAAACATGTCCAAAAACAGATGAATGGATAATAAGAATTTTAAGTATATATACACAGTGAAATTTTATTCAGCTGTACAACAAAAAGAAAATTAAATTACAAAATTTGTAGGAAATGGATAGAACTGGAAAGCAAATATTGAATGCACTTTCATATAAGGTTCATAGCACTTTCTATTTAATTTGTATTTGTATTAATATTTACATAGGCATTAATATTCATAGTATATTTATATATTGGGGAGGGTGTAGTCCATGAAAGTTTAGTCCATGAAACTAGACACTGACAAGAGGGGTAAGGAATTGATGGAGAAATCTAAGAAGAACAATAGAATGCAAGAATGCATGTGCATGTTAACAGAACAAGGACTACTAGAAGTGGAAAAATACAGAATGAGACAGATATATGGTTGATGTATTGGTAAAAAAAATTCTCATATTTAGAGACTTTTAGAGCCTAGGGGTCATTGAGAATTGTAGGTTGTGTAATTACTGCTATTGTTGTGTCCTTGTAAACCTTATAGGGAAGTGGCTCATATTTATTACTGCCTTCTACTTTGAAATTTGGGATAGAATGATTTTTCCCTTAGAATCTGGCCTTATGTGATAAACCTTGAATATAGAATATATAAATAGATTCTAAACAAATATATAGAATATATAAATAAAATTCCAATAGATTCAAAAAATTCTCAAATTATTTCCTCACTTATTTTAGCTCTTAGGAGTACTCATCCAAGAAAAATATATCCATTACAGTTACAATTTGCATATTTATTGCATTTACACATTTAATTGAATTGACACCCTATAAGCATACTTAACCTCTTAAATGTTCTGTTATGAGTAGGCTCAGGCATAGCTTAGTGGTAGGGCCTTTGCCCACCATGTAACAAGGCTATGAGTTCAATGCCTAGAAACACACACAAAAAAAGTACTGAAGGCATGGGGAGATTGATCAGTGGTTAAAGATATTTAGTTGTCATCATTTGCTTGATCTTCCTAAATGCCCATGTAAATCAAGACAAAAAGTGGTGTATGTGTCTGTAAATCCAATGTACCTACAGCAAAGAAAATCTAGAAATACTGGGTGTGGTGTCTTATGCCTTTAATCCTGGCTCTCAGGAGGCCGAAGTATGAGGATTGCCAAGAGTTCAAGCCCTCCCTGAGGCTACATAGCGAATACTAGGTCAGCAAAAACAAAAATAAAGAGAAAAAAAAGAAAGAAATCTGGAAGCTTAGAAACAATAGAAGCAAAGGAAACCTGTCACAAAGGTAGTTGGACAGAGAGAAGAAACTTTCCAAGGTTGTTGCAACCTCCATACATACACTATGGCCAATTTCTGTCCATACACACTCAAATATCATACACATATGCCAATTCCTACACACACAAACGTATATTCAAATAAATAATAATAGAAAAATTTAAACATACCATATTTCCTCAGGTCATTTGTTATACTGAATATATTTTTATTGATCTTAGTAATAAGATTACATGTGGGGATGCCATGTTTCTCTTTCCTTTGTTATTAAGCATTTTGTTTTGTTCCATTGTTTTTCATTATGACAAATAACCTTACAAGAAGCCTATTTGTTTATGCATTTTGACTCCTTCATCCATTAAATCTTTTAGCCTAAATGAGAAAAGTTAAAGATGAGAATTCCAAGGCTTTAGATTCTCATTGTTAAGTTCCTTTACCATGCTGGCAATAATATGCAATATTGAGAAAAATGCCAGGCTCCCCACACATTCACTACTTGTGAGCATTACATAGTACATAACTGGTAGAAAAAGAGTTGTGTATATTTTTTCAGTTCCTATTAATAAGAACGATAGACAATGTTGCATGTAAATTCTTTCCTTTATGTCAACTGCTCTGCCTATTCATTTTGTTTACAAGCTCTTTGTACATGCACGTGAAATATATTACTATAGAATATTTTCCTCTGTTCTCTTTTAGTATCTTTGTGGTTGTATTGTATTTCTTTTTATTGGCATGTGAATGTATGTGTAATGTGTGTGACTATGTTCGTGTATGTTTGTGCACATGACTGTGCATTGGGTGTATTCCTTGATCAAGATGCTTTTTTATTTACAGAGGCAAGGCTCACTGGCACCCATGGACCAGCTATCCCAGGTCTCCACCTCCCAAGACTGGAATTTCAGACAAGCTGTCATACCATCCAAGCATTTATGTGGATGCTGGGGACTCAAACTTTGACTCTCACACTAGTGAGGCAAGTGCTTTATTAACTGAGCCATCCTGTCAGGCGCCAGTTACATTGATGTCTAAAAAAAAATGTTTCCTTCATTGGTAATTGCTCTTCAAATTGTTTTCATTAGTAATTGTTTATGCTTTCAGATTCCAAATCCTTCTACTTTCATCAAAAACTACATGTTTAAGCCAGATTAAATTTCTGGAGTTAACTTTTCTTATCATAAAATGTTACTGCGAACTAATATTTCTCTGCAGGGAGCCAAGACGATCGCCATTACAAGATGGCGCCCACTTCCTTGCAGCTAAGTGGTAAACAACTCCATATGTATTGGTCCCTAGCCAATCCCGTGGCACCTGGTGATGGCGAGCTGGCGTCAGCCAATCATGGGGCGACCCGTGTCCCTGCTCCCTATATAAGCAACTCACTCCTAGTGCTCGAGGCCCCTCGCTTCCTGCTCTCCCTTCAATCAAAAGGCTCTCCAATAAAGTGTTTTTTGAGAAGAATCCTCGAGTGGTGGTTGTTCTTCCTCGCTGGTTGAGGAGCTCGCCGCATTTCTCCCCTGCAAAATTGGCTCTATATCGATTTATGGAACTTTCTGTATTCAATTTTAATATTACTAAGATTCTGCTGGTGGATTTTTTGGAAGAGTAACATACTGCTTCAGTCACCACATAATTAAAATATTTTAAATTTCTAGTAGATTAACCTCCTCACCCATCTCAGCTATTTTGTTTATGTAATGTATCAGGTGGTCAAAGTATAAAATAAACCTACCTGAGGATTTTGATTGTGGTTGCATTCAGTCAGTAAATTAATTTGACTGAAGAATTGCTATCTTTCCAAAATATTTCAGTTAAATTTTCTCTGATCACAGTGCTTTTGGACTCTGAGAATTGTCAAGACTCACCCATGCATTATAAATACTTGTGCATTTAGCAGGTTAAAGATGATTTTGTAGACTTTAACCATATATTAATTTTTTTTAATATATATTTATTGTCCATACTGAGTTACATTATTTAGTGGGCAAACCATGCGTTGTTATCCCGAATTCCCCAATTCCCCCCTCCCCATCCCTGATCAGTTGTAGAACGTCCAGGTAAAATAATCATGCATTCAAAAGGAAAAGTTTTGGTTAGGCAATTTGTGCAATATTTCTTTTTACACAGTACCAAACTTATTATGATGATTTATTTAATTTTCCTTAAAAATATAGCATCTTTCAAAACATGAAAACATTTTTCAGTCATTTCTTGTCTAGATTTTCTTATGCTTTGAAAAATTAAAAATTGTAAGTATATAATGCAAAAATCCCATTGGGACCTTGTTATCATCTACTCTTCTGGGACCATGTGTTTTATGAAATTTCAAAAGCCTTAAAGTTTTAAAAGTTGTAATTTGAATATATATGTATTACAATTATTTTAGAAAAGTTACAAAAAAACAGTATTTTGAGGCTTATCTCTTGACAGAACAGTACAATTGTGCTTTATGTTGGTATTCATCAGATGAAGTGTCGCTTCTTTGTTTACCTACTTGCTGAGTGCTTATGGTAGGATTTATTCAGGCATGTGGCTGTAATAGTAATGAATGGGATATTTCACATTAACAATCTGCAATTAAGTGCTAAATATTTTACTTTAAAGGCATTTCAGTACATTTAAGCTATTTTTTCTAAAAGAATGGCATTGTAGGAAACACGGCTCTGTTATCTTTTACATTATGAATGTTCATGATGCAATTGGAGGAACTACATATAATGTAGGTGAGAGATTCGCATAATTAGAAAGTGTTATCATTTCATTAAATTTAAATACAATCAATTTAACAATAATTCCTAATGAGCATTTTTTTTGGTGGGGCTGTTCTTATGGTAAGAGCAAGACACTACTAGATCACAAGACATATTTTTAGTATGTGTGTGGGAGTGAGGAGATTTATGCCAGGCTATAGGCAAAGTGCTACATAGTTTCACATTTGAATCTCTTCTAGCAGTCAAGACATCTTCTATCTTGCTTTCTTAATGGTCTCAACAAAGAAGGCATAACTCAGATTTATATACCAAATTATAAACATAAAGTGATGATCTACTCCATTTTCCATATAAGAAGTACAACTCCAACATTGTTTGCCAGCTTTGAGATAGAAACTTTAGAAAAATGTATAAAGAACCTTTTATACACACACACACACAGACTTATTTTGAAAAAAATACTACTTTAAAATTATTTAAAATTCATATTTAATTTTATATATTTAATATAATTATGTTAAAATCCTTCACTTACATCTTCAATATTATTTTTTATCCTAATGGATACCAATAACATTTTTCTAATAAATACTGTTGTCACACACATGTGGCCTGAGGTACATTATTGATAAATCCACATAAAATGATCCCATAGGCATTTAAAGCCACATGCATCTAATTACATATACATATAAAATTACATGAATGTAATTATACAATAAATAAAGTTTTGTTATGTGAAGAACTTTCTGCTGTTTCTGTGTCATATGTCCATCAAGTTTACAATGTACTGTGTTGCATTAACAGTACTCATTCTAAATGTTTACACTATTTATTCAACTCTTTAGATTGTAATGTCATAACACAAATGTGTATCCCTAAATTAATGTCTTCCAGTTTTGAGTCATGTGATTCTCTATCAGTTATCTTCTATAGGCCATTGGAATAATGATTAACTATGATTAAGTATAGCCAATATAGATTTTAAAATAGTATTTTGTTGTTTTGAGCAAAATAAATTACTTTGAAATGTGAGAACCTTTAGAAGAAACTCACATTAGCAGGTCACACTCCTATGCTTCTCAATAGCTGGTTTGGGCCCCCAATTTAGACACATGCTGCCTAAATTTTGTGCTTTATAAAATGACATGAACCCCATTAGACCATATGAGGCCTTCTCAGTGTTTCTTCCTTTGTATTAATCATATCATTAGCAATTTGGAGGTTGATTTGGAGAAGGTTGTGGGAAAACCTGAAGTTTAACAGCAAGACTATCTGAAAGAAAAATTTCAAACCAAAATACTTCATGTTCCCAGCTGAGTGTGTGAATTAGGGCAAATTAAGCTTCATAGGCTTTAATTTCCTTAGCATAATATCTGGACACTGAGCACCTTAGAGTGTGCTTGTGAAAACTGAATATGCTCTCAGAACCCCATGGTTTAGCCTACTGTTTCACTAAATTTCAACACATACTAGAGAAAACAATGAAGTACAAATAAGTGAGAATATGGATACTGAATTTGCCTGAGCTCACATCAAAGACAATGCATAAGAGGGCACAAGGGAACTATTTGACCAAAGTTTGGCAGTTTTATTGCTCTCCTTTGACAAACTACCTTGACAAGATTTTGTTTTCTGTTTTTTTTTTTTTCCTGGAGAAACAGTCTTAATGTCAATTTATGAGTACCTGTATCACCAGATGAGAAACAGATGTAAGGTTACAATACATCAAACATTTTTGAACATTGCCTAGTATCTGAAGCTATGACAGTGAATGTGGGAACATTCATTTTTACGTAGAATTTGAATGTTACTGCTGGGGAAGAAACACAATAAACAAGACGAAGAAATAAAATGCATAGATTGTGACATAGTGGTAAATGATGTAGAAAAGAAACAGGAAGTAAGGGAGACTGGCAGAGAATGTGGAAGGGTTGTTAAGGAGTGGATACAAACAGGAAATGTAGCAAGGAAAGACCTCACTGTCAAGAGGTTATTTTAAATTGGCCAACTGATAATGGAAAAATTGTGATTCTTCTACTTGTGTGGCTATCACTGCATAACTGAAGACTTGTGAGTGGAATGTGAACTTAAGTAATGCTCATGGATTCCAGGCCTAGTCCATATTCTACCACGTGTCACCCTGACAACACAGGTCACAGGTAAAAGTTTTTGGTCTTTCTCTTCCTTACTAAGAGAGAAAAATGCAATGCTTTTGATAGTCACATGTTCAAGTTGCTTAGAGGTGTAAAAACATTGAAATACCCTGAGACTTCCCGTTTCATCATGTGGAGGAATGCTGCATGGTGACCAAAATAAGATTTTTTATTACTATTATTTTAATTTTTTTGCAAGCAGAGAGAGATAGAGGAGACACATGATAGAGAAGACAGGTGTGCCCAGGCCTCAAGACACTGCAAATGAACTCCAGGTACAAGTGCTTCCCTGTGAAACTCTGACTTTGCCTGAGTACTGGGGAATTGAACCAGGGATGTTAGGCTTTGAAGGCAAGTGCCTTAACTGCTGTGCCATCTCTGCAGCCCCAGAACAAGATGTTAAAATTTTAAGCAGGCCAGCATAATTTACTCCGCATTTTGGCAATTGAAGGAGATTATCATGAGTTTCAGGCCAGTGAATTCCAGGTCAGTCAGTGTTACAGCATTACCCTGCCTGAAGAACAAAAATGCTAGCCTACCTTTGCTACTGTGACTAGGGACAACCAAGCTGACTCCACTCCTTAGCCCTGGCACAGAAGAGGCTGCCAAAGGTTCAGGTGTCCACTCTCCACCCCATCCTATGCTATAAAGTACAGTTTGTATTTGTACAACCCCAAGATTGGGGAGCAGGCCAATTTGGCTCTGAACTCACTCCTGAGCCTGCAGGCCTTTAATAGGAATATTAAATATTATTAAATTAATAAATTAATATTAAATATTAAATGTTCCTGAATAGGAACACTCCAACCCATTCACTGATTAGGCTGCCCAGGGTGTAGGTGACCACATTCCCCACACCATTCAGCACCACTGCTAGGACACACATTCTTCTTGGCAGCTCATTTAACATTCTATAAATCGGCCAAATATTAATACATAAAGCAAGTCTCCACAAATTTGGGAAAATTAAAGTAAGTTCCTATTTATATTTGAACACAGTGCAATACAGTAAGTCATTAACAAGGGAAACAGAAAATACACTATCGAGGTATGATGGTTAAGTTTTGCTGTCAACTTGACCTTTTTATTTTTCTTGGGTGGGTCTGTGAGGATGTTCACAGAAAGACAGCCTCTTGGTAGGGGACAGGATTTAAGGAAGCCAAGGGAAGTTAAAACTGAACATCCCTTCTGGGAGGGCAATTCAGGAAGGAAATTCCAGAGACTCAGGAAGCCAACAAGTCTGGGATACAGTGGCAAGACACCTCCATAAGGCTATATAAAGGGGAAAGAATTCTCTCCTTGGGCCGTGCCTGTTTGAATTCTGTGTGTGTAGTTGGTGATGGGTTTCTCTGTGAAAGGGGGCCAGAATCTATCACCATTATGGAACTTCCCTTGAATCTGTAGCTTCAATAAATTATTACCTCCCATAAACTGTGCCTGGTTTGGAGATTCCAGAGACTTGTGACTATGACACCAGTAATGACAAATAGGAGTTTTCATGCAAAATTCCCTCTGCCAAAGGATGCCTTTGCAAGCCTCTGGATTTAAGTGGCTCAGGTTAGCTTGTGCGTTTCAGCCCAGATATCACTAACTTTCTGGAAGTTGCCAATTATATATAGTGCATAAGACCTGTTATATAGATTTGTATCCAATCATAATGTTTCCACCATAGGAACTACTATAATTATCTGTATCTATCAATGCATATCAGACATCACATCATCCTGTCTATTGCGATCTAATCTATTATCAGCACATAGTATATAGTATTTGCTTAGATTTTATGCTAATAACACTCAGCTGACATCATCTTTATAGTGTTTCTAAAAGTAATAGCATTATTCAAATTAGGCTTGAGAGATGTACCATGGAAAACAGAAGGGATGTGTATAAGGGATGGTTTTATGTAAAAGCTCTAAATTTGAGAAACTATGTCAATTTAATATAGAATCAAAAAGTAAAAATGGTAAAAAGAACAACATATCTCTGTTCCTTTTTTCTTATTGTTACACAATTCAAATTATTTTTATTCCTTTTCCATCTTTCTAACCAACTAAAGATAACTTATTCCATGAAGTATTACTTCTTTTGAGTCTTTTCTTTTACTTGGTCTTTTTACCTCTGGGTTTTACTAAACTTATATTTTGAATTCTGTGACATAGCCCTAACTTTTACTCCTATAAAATAGAATTTATTGTCCCATACTATGTCCATTTGCAGTGGAAGATAAATATATTCAGGAGAAAAACAAAAAAAAAAAAACAAATGTCCAAAGAGAAGGAGAGGGAAGGAGGGAATGAGGAAAGGAGAGAGGGAGAGATAAAGGTGAAGGGTAAGGAGAGAGAAAGAGAGAAACATTTTAAACATTTTGTTCATCACTTTTATCCTGAAGACTGAAGGGCAAAAGGTACTTCAATTTCATTTGTTTGAAATCTAATCCCAATGTCAGGTAAATTCTTCCAACATACAGGTTATTATTCTCAAAAATAATATAGCAACAGGAGGTACAAGAATAGTTACATTCTCTCAAATAGCACTTCCTGATGTGTGTTGTGGGAACCCCTCTGGGTTCTTGAGACAAATTCATGGAACCTGTGAGGTCAAAACTATTTTAACAACAATTCTAAGGTGTCATTTGCCTTTTGCTCTCTTATCCTCTTTTGTGGTTTCTAGAGGATACATAAGTGTGATAAATGCAGCAACAGAAAGACAAACCAGCTGGAGCTAAACACTAAAGAAATTTGCAAAAACCTAAAGAAATGTCACTTTTCTCATTATTGCTTGTCTGTTGTATGAAATATGGTCATTTTAGCAACATATTTTTCATTATATAAATATGCATGTTTAATATGTATTAGTGACAAATGTCTCTTAATTTTAAATTCTAATATAGTAATAATCTATAGAAACAAAAACTTTCAAATCTCAAGCAATTCTTAAGATGAACATATTGTAAAACTACTGCTAAAGATGATCTAAAAATTCAGAATTTGAATGCTATATATATATAGTAATAGTGAGGAGACTTTTGGTATAAATAATCACAGTTTATCATGCATTTCAAGAGCCACAGTATGAAGACAACCTCACATAGAAATAATTCAATATGGAATGAAAATGTAAAGAATTGATTAGCCATGAAAAACCTCAAAACAAATATTTCTGGTGGAGTTCATAAGTTTGTATATGAATTTACAAGAGACAGAATTACATAGGACAAATACTGAGAGGACCAACATTGAGAGTGAGTGACCCATCTAAACATCTACTGTGAGTCTGTATAGTGTTCTAGGGTAAGTAAGGAACTTTTAAAAGATTACACACACACACACACACACACACACACACACACACACACACACACACACACGGGTAAACTGTGGATCATTGTCTAAATGTTCAAATTAGTTTTCCCTTTTAATATCTTATAAGATATTTGTGTTTGTGTGTGTGGACACAAACGTACCATGGTCTATAACTAAAGGCAGAGGACAGAGGAAAACCAAAGGGATATTTTTCCTCTCCTACAATCTTGTTTTTTGAAAGAGTCTTTCTTGTCATTGCTGCTTGCAAGCTTCTGGATTCTCCTAGTTCTGCATCCAATTGTCATGGACAAGTTGGGATTACAGATTTGCATCCAGATTTATGTTAGTACTGATGATTTAACTGAGATTGCTAGTTGCAAAATGTTGACTGATGAGTAACCAGCTGGATATCCTCCTCTCTGGGTCTCTGGATCAGTCCTTGTGACAGAGGACCCTGGATAGCCTAGTATTCAGCCAGGTTCTCCAGGCCCTAGTATGTTGTTACTGAGGGGTGCCATGCCTCTGAATAGTCTCCCCCACCATGGCTTTCACAATCTTTCCGCCCTCTCTTCCGCTCAGTTCCCTGAGTGGTGGTGGATGAGTATTAAGGCTACTGTAATGTTCTGAGCTTGGGGGTCTTTGTGTCAAAAATTGTTGGTTTCTGTCTCAATGACTTATCCTGTGTTGACTGAATGGCTGTGGCTGTGGGTCCATTTTCATCCCATCATTCTGTGTGGGATTCCGTATGGGTCCTCCACTATATGAATCTGGTGGCTCATCTCTTGCCAGGATCTCAGCTATCTGCCTATGGTTGGGTGGTAGGATTAAATTGGCCACAGCTCTCTTGCTATATCCTGAAAAATACAAACACTTTCTCCATTGGAGAGTGATATCAGTGTAGGTTAATAAACATACACAATTCTGGATTACCTAGATTCCATTTTTAGTAGCCTCCCTGTCAATCACTCCCATAGTGCATCTTTTCTTGGGAGCCCAAGAGTACAGGATCTAGTGCCTATCGTCCTGAATACCCAGTTACAGACAAGGGCTCCCCCTCACTAAGTGGAAAATTTGGCCAGATTTAAAAGCTGTTGATTGTCTCCCCCAGGCCCAGGCTCCTCCATTGCACAAGTGCTCCTTTCTTGGTTTGCTGTTCTCTCTCAGTAGGCCTACTCATGGCCACAGACTGTGTTTCATGTCAGTGGTCTGTTTACTCCAGATGTCGTTGATCAGTTTCCCCTGGCAGCTTGTGCAGTGCCTTCCAGCATTACACTAACTGCCTTCTGGGGGCTGGATACCATTCTGGACCTCCAAGGTTCTCTCAATGCTGATCTATGGTACTCTGTGGTTTCTTCAGGAACAGGGTTTTGCCTCAGGCCTAGGGAGGGCATTCAAGAGCTTTGACAGAATTCTATTTTGTTTTTGGAACCTCATGGGTAGCTTTGATCAACACCTCAGTGAAGAAAGGAACCAGTTTTTGGGACCAGGATTTGTCAGACTGATCAAATTATTCACAGGTTTAGATTCTATCCCCTACCACTCATGGCCCCTCTTGCCAGTCAATGCCAACTACTTGTTCAATAGCTTACAGTATGCTTGTGAGGATTTTATGTTTTTGAACCTAATATGGTTTAGCCTCATGCTTAAGCCATACCCCTCCCCCATCCCTTACCCCTCATTCATAACCTCTTACTTCTTTCAAATAGTCTGCGTAGAGTTTACGGTTAGCCTGGTTAGGGACTGCATATGAGGGAGAATATGCAGCGTTCGATTCTCTGTTCTTTTGAGTGTTCACTTAGTAAGATTTGCTCAATGTTGGACCGTTTTTTCCTAAATTTCGATGTCATTTTTCCATTCAGCTGAGTAAAATTCCATCATGTAAACATAACACAGTTTCGCTGTCCATTCCCCCATGGTTGGGCATTTGTGTTGATTCCAATTCTTCGCTATTATTTACTGAGCTGCTATAAATATAATTGTACAAAATTTTTTGCATCGAGATGTGACATCTTGCGGGTAGATGCCTAGTAGAGGGATAGCTGGGTCCATTGGTAGTTCTATGTCTATTGTGTTCAGGAGTCTCCACACTGCTTTCCATAATGGTTGAACAAGTTTGCAATCCCACCAGCAGTGAATGAGGGTTCCTTTTTCCCCGCATCCTTGCCAGCAATGATTATTGTTGGTTTTCTTTATGATTGCCATTCTGACAGGGGTAAGATGGTATCTCATTGTGGTTTTGATGTGCATTTCCCTGATGCTTAAGGATGCTGAGGACTTTCTGAGATGAGTCAAGGCCATTTGTGTTTCCTCCTTTGTGAATTCTCTGTTGAGATCAGTGCCCCAATTTGTGAGGGGGAAATTTGGGTTTTTGTTATTTATTTTTTTGAGTTCTCTGTAGGTTCTGGAAATTAGGCCTCTTTCTGAGTTGTAGCTGGTGAAAATCATCTTCCAGTTTGACGGGGGTCTACTGAATCTGAGAACGATGTTTTTGTCTGTACAGAAGCTTTTGAGTCTGATCAGGTCTCATTGGTTAAGGGACTGTTGGTTTCTGATACCTTCAGTTTGCTGGCTTGCCTTTAGTTCTAATATGTCTCTCCTGACATCCATTTGGTTCTCCTCCATTATATTAAGCCTGGTGGCAAAGCTAATAAGCTGACTTTGTACCCTTTCAATATGCTGGTCCATCTTTTCTTGCATGACTAATATTAAGTTTTCTTTAGGATCTGTGCCAGTATGTTCAGGGTTTAGTGTTGTGTCTTCCTCATCTGGTGTAATATTCTTGCATTGAGGTCTGCCCATTTTGATTCCACTTGAGGTGGTTGGTGGGATGCCTTTGAGATATCTGAGCACTGGAAAGGACAGCTGAGCTCCTAAAGCATGGGATTGTGGCCACTGGATTCCCTAGGCACAGGAATGGAGCCACCAGGTTCTCCAGGCTCTGCAAACCATCCATGGGTTACCTGGGCATGGGATAGGAGTCGCCGGATTCCCTAGGCACTGGAAAGGAACCTCGGGGTTCTCCAAGTGTACGAAAGTGGCCTCTGGGTTCTCATGAAAAGCAGCTGCAGTTCCCTGGAGAGGAGAATGTAGCTGAAGTTCTTTGGGCCCAGGAAAGAACCTCAGTGTTGCCACACATGGAAAAGTAGCGCTGGGTTCCTGCAGGAAAGCAGCCGCAGTTCCCTGGGAGGGGGAAAGTAGCTGTGGTACCCCAGGAGGGAAAGGCAGCCTTGGGTCCCTGGACAGGACAGGCAGCCCCAGCCCCCTGGACCAGAAAGGCAGCCTCCGTCCTGTGGGTGGAAAATGCAGCTGGGGTCCCCAGGCAGGGAAAGCAGCCAGATCCCAGGCATGAAAGGCTGCTGGGTCCCTGGGCCGGAAGTCCCAGGGCAAGAAAGCGGCCCGATACTGGTGTGAAAGCAGCAGAGTCCCTATGGGAAAGCAGCCAGGCAACAGGTGTGGGGGGGGGAAGCATCTGGGTCCCTCAGTATTAAAGCAGCTGGGTTCTGGAGCAGGAAAGCAGCCAGGTCCCAGCATAACAGGCAGCCTGGTCCTGTGGCAGGAGAGCAGCAGCATCCTGGTGTGGGAAACCAGCCAGGTCCTGGGAGGGAAAGGAGTGGGGTCCCAGGGCAGGAAAGCAGCCAGGTTCCGTTAGGAAAGCAGGCAGTTCCCAGGGCGGGAAAGCAGCTAGGTCCCCAGGGCGGGAAAGCAGCCATGTCACCTTGTGGGAAAGCAGCCAGGTCCTGGCCGGAAAAGGCAGCTGGGTACCAGGAAGGGAAAGCAGCCAGTTCCTGGAGGGAAAGCAATTAGGTCCGGGGGTGGGTCCAGGGAAGGGAGAGCAGCCAGGGCCTGGGGCGGGAAAGCAGCTCGGTCCCTGGGCATGGAAACAGCCAGGTCCCTGGGCTGAACTGCATCCCTGTGTTCCCTGGGCACAGGAAAGCAACTGCTGGGCTTCCCAGGCGGGGAATGGGGTGAGGGGCAGGAGGGCAGCGGTGGGGGGGACATACAGACACAGTCTGGATGCATTTGGACCTTATATTACTACTGACTGTGTAGATATGAATCAGAAAATCATAGGAACAAGTATATTAAAGCAACTCGTATGTGGATATTGAGTATGTTGCTTATGAACTTTCAACTGAGAAATTTCATAGGCATTTTAAGCATACACCAAATTCTACTTCCTATAAATCAATTATATCAATGATTTAATTATTTAATTTTATACCATGTAATACTTTAGAATGTTTTAAAAACATTAGTAACATCATTAAACATGATGAGTGTAAAATTCAAGATAAATTGTTTACTTTGCTAAACAAATACAGAAAGCATGTAATAATGATGGTGACCCAAGAATCTCAAAATTCAGAATTTTTTCATAAGCCTTTATTTAATATCTATTGTATTCATCTCCTGAATGGATATATATATATATATATATATATATATATATATATATATATATATATATATGTGTGTGTGTGTGTGTGTGTGTGTGTGACAGATAGAATATATATAGTTTGAAATATAACCTGTTGCTAACAAAAATAAACACTGGGTTTTATTTACATTGACAAGTGGGTAGTGAATTTTACAATGACTTCCTCTGAGTAAGTGAAATTGAATCTGAGCTCTGGAATACATGTACATCTTGGCTGAATGAAGCATATGAGAAAATATGTCTCAAGCACCAAAACAGAGATTCCACAAAACTGAAGATATTGCAGATGTGTGGTGATGAATGCCTGTATCCCAGTATTCTACTGGCAGGAAGATAGGCCAGGCAGGCAGGGTTGCACAATGAGACCTTACCTGAAACAAACATAAATGAAAGTCCTGAAATAAAAGGAAAGTAAATAGCTCTAGCAAAAGCATGGTGAATAAGGTGAAGGAATGATTGATTGTCAAAGGATGAACAAGGGTCAGAATTTAATTTAAAATTTTGTACAATAAGAAATAATTGGCTACAAAGTTAAGAACTGAAAAGAAGGTATTAGCTCTCAGATGACTAAGAGCTCTCTTCATCTTGACAAATGTGTTTATTACATGCAAAAAGCAGGTGGGGCATTCTAGAAAGAGGGACAGTGTAGACAATGACATGATGGCTAATGTTCATGGTGTGTTTAATTTTTCTATAGAGAAGGGACTAGCAAGAGACAGCTCTAATAAATGCCCCAACACTGACATAAATGTGCTGTTTATACTGTATCTTCTTATAAATCATTTCTAGGCATTAATATTTGAACCTCAATTGACTTCATAACTACACTATTAATTTATTTTTGTATCTGCATCAATATTTATTAAATATTGGGTATAAGGTGCAAAGGAACTTCATTAGTACTCCTAGATAGAGGACTGTAGGTTGATTTTTACCTGCAAATATATGTCACCTGCCTAAGCAAATATTAAAAAAATGAATCCAAACAGTCCCTCCAAGGATTGTTAAAAATAACAGCTACAGTTAACATATAACAGATCTATGTTTCCTGGCATTTAAATCAATACGACAGATAACAGATTGTTATGGTATAGAGAAGAAAATTCTCCTGTAGGTTGATGATGACTGAGGGAAGATTCCTTTTCCCCATGAGGTCATTACTTTTTGCAGCATACAAGTTAGAGGCTGATGATTTCTAAAGACCACTTCATTTTTTTCTATATATATATGACAGCAAATTATAATGAAAACACAGGGGAAGTAGATACCCATTTGGAAAGATCAATATTGTATACATATATTTATGTCATGCAAATATCTGAGGAAAAATAAAACTATCTCTCAAGGGAAAAATATAAATACCCATATTTCAGATACAATGGATTATGAGTGAAATATAGGTTATAAATTTCTAAAACTTTTATTTTAATTTTTGTTTGTTTGGCTTTAATGATATTTAAATAACATTAATTAACACATACACACACAATCTTCACTTAATGAATGCATGAAATTTGATGAGTTGGTTATATAGCATTGCTTTGTTTTACTTTTCACTTTTTTAAGGCAAAAATACTTAAAGTCTGTCTTCCTAAAAAAAAAAAAAAAAAAACTTTTAACTTTTAGTTGGGCATGGTGACCTACACTTTAATTTTAGCAACTGGGTGAGAGAGTTATAAGGGTTGCTGTGAGTACTAGGCCAGCCTGGAACTATAGAATGAATTCCAGGTCAGCCTGGGCTACAGTGTGACCCTATCTTTACCATTAACCCATCTCCCCAACAAAAACCTTTCAAGCACAAAACATATTCATTATTTGTACAGGGCATATTATTTATTCACCTTACATAAATAAAACTTTAATTCCTTCAATAACAGCTTCTAATTAGCCCTCTTCCCCAACCCCTCAGAACTATTCTCTATTCTACATTTATGACTTTGTTCTATATCACTCATTTTCCTTGTATTTCATATTTTCAGAAATTTCTATACTGTGTTTATATCCTTACAAAATCACCAAATTCTAACAGGTGGAAGATGATCACTTTGTAGTTTGATTTGCATATCTATGATAATTAATAGTAATGAGCACCTTTTTTTCCATACTGGTTTACCATTTATATTTTTTAAATTGGAGATATGTATATTTAAGTTTGTTTAAAATATTTGTTTTATTGTGGTTTTTGTTATGCAGTTTTATAAACACTAGTTCTGTTTCTAGACATCAACAATAAAATATCTAAAAATAAGGAATAAAGAAAGAAAAGAATGTAAATACAAAATGAAAAAAGATTCAGAGAGCTGAAGAAAACCAATGAGTAGTAGTGTCACCATGATCATTATGACATTTGCAAAAAGAAAGGATAAAAATCAAGGAGCAAAAAATGATAACATAATGGGCCAACACATTGCAAGTATGTTTATATTATTTGCCATCATGGATCTACTTTTAAACCCCATTAGTGAATTGTTCCTTTGATTATTCTAATTTTCAATTCTAGAAATTTTATTTTATTCTTGTTATAACATATATCTCAACTATTTCTTGCAACTGAATTTTTATTTACCTTTTATTCTTTATACATGTCTGTCGTATGTGAAGATATTTATTAATAGGAGAATTTAAGTCTCTTCCACTACTTATAACACCTGGGTCAACTCATAGATGATTTCTATTTCTTCTTCCCCCCCACTAAGAATGAGTTATAGATTTCCTTCTCTTTCAATATATAATATTTTTTTCTGAAAAAATTGTCATTTTAACAAATATACAGAAGCAGTTTCAATAACTGTTCCCAGGGCTGTCTCTACCCAAGTTTTAATAACTTGCTAGGTTGAAATCTGTGGAATGTGTTTCTCCACACTGTGTGGCTACTATACCACTCCTCTGCTGAAAACAAAACAAAAAACTAAAATAAAGTCTTTGTCTCCCTTGAGGGAAACACAGTTTAGCTGATATCAACCAAAGATGATCAAGATTTATCTTCAAAACAATATGACATTGAACTTTGGCTAATAAAATTCTATATATGCTAAGAAACACATTAATTTTTATGGGCAGGAGAGATGAGTCAGCAGATAAAGCCTAATAACTGTGGTTAGATTTCCCAGTACCCATATAAAGCCAGATTCACAAAGTGACACATGAATTTGTTGTTCATTTGTAGCTGCTGAAACCCCTGGCATTCCCATTCATTTTGTGTGTATGTCCCTCCAAGTAAATAAGTAAATAAATACATAATTTTTTAAACATACTTTTTATGTCTTCATAAGGAGATAGAGTATTTATATCTAGGCCCTTTATGGCTGCCCTATTTTGCAGATATCTCTATTTTAAGTAAAAACACTTGTCTTAATCAAGGCTTTCCCTTTAGGCCCCCTAATTTGCTACTGTGATTTTTCATTTGTCACAGAAGGCTTTCTTATTGACAAGGCATGAGTTTACCCATATTTTTCTACAGATTAAGCCAGCTACTGTGCTGGAGAAGCTCTTTTTAACACTTGCTTCCTGATCACTGCAACCACTAGAAGCCTAGCTAGGGGTGGGAGCAAGCCTGAGCAGGTACAGCACTGAGGTCAGGCTGTTCTGTTTTATTGTTCACTTTGAATAGTAACTTTTCAATTTGGTCTTTGATTGATTTCTAGAGTCCTAAAATATTTTGTCCACATTGTTAGATTTTATTTTTGGGGAGGTAACATTTCTTGAGGTACTTCCTTTACAGTCTCAGGACCCCTATTCCAAAGATTACCTTGTAAACCCATTTATTGCCTTGATCTCTTTAATTTATATTGATTTTGCTCAATCTTCACTATGATCCTTAATGTTTAACAAGTAAAACAAAGCTCAAAAGAAAAAGGAGTAAAATAAGAATATGAATACCAAAGACCCATGCTATTAACTTTCAATGGTAATACACACGTGTTAACACACGTGATTAATGCCCAGCATTCAGTTGGCAGTTGTTTTGAATTAGTACATATCAATTACTAATTATGCTTTTGTTACTATCAACTGTAAATATTAATTGGCAAGGAAACAGTAAGCCAGTAAGATATATAGGTATTTTTTTCATAAAAATAATCTGATCATTTAAATATAATTTCATAAATTTGTAAAATTTAAAGTTTGTCTTTGACATGTGTTCATAATAAGGTCCAGTATCTCACATAATCCACAGAGTCACACCAAGAAAAACAACAGTTTATCAATACTAAAAAGAATTCTGATTTTAGCCACGCATTGTGGCACACACCTTTAATCCCAGCATTTGGGAGGCAGAGGTGAGAGTATCACAGTGAGTTCAGGGCCATCCTGAAATGACATAGTGAATTCCAGGTTAGCCTGGGCTGGAGTGAAACCCAGTCCCCCAACACAAAACAAAACAAAACAAAACAAAACAACAACAATAACAAAAGAATTCTGATTTTAATTCATATTCATATTTTTGACAGGATCAAGTTGTCAAACATTCCTGAAATTTTATTTCTTCTTTTCCTCATTTCTTTCATAAGCATTACGTGCTTCAGTATCATTCAACTTCTGAAACTTCCCACAACTCATACCAAGATTTACTCTCCTGCTCCCCTTAGTGTGCAGATAATCTTTATCTGTTGACTTCCCTTTTATTTGTTCTTTTCCTGTCTTTCTTATTTACTTAGTGTTCCAATTCATTCTTTGATTGACTAGTGAAGTGTCAATAATGGTAGGGTATACTTATTAATTTGTCTCATCTTGCTATATTGTATTTTATTGTTTTATTCATTTTCACTTATTTTATTTAAGATAGGGTCTCACTCTAGCCCAGGTTGAACTGAAACTCACTCTGTAGCCCATTCTGGCTTTGAAGAGTAGATATTGTCTGTGCCATTAATTTGTAGTTCTTCTTCTTGCATGCCCATGATTCTAATGTTTGTTCTGTTTAAGGTGTCTCCCATTTCTCTCATGTTCTGTTTGTATTGCTTTTTTTAAAAAATTGTCATTGATTTTGGCTTCCTGATCTCTTTCCTCTCACTTGTACCAAGGCCTGATATTTTGTCCTCCACTTGATTTACTTTATTGTTATGGTTTTATTGTGACCTTTTTATTTGAGTTATTTAAGTTTTGTTCTTATTTGTTTTTTTTTCCACAGCATCTCTATTTATCATGTTCCATTTTCTTTTCTTGCTTTGACATCTTCATTGAAATTAATTGATTTTCTGTGCTTTTTAAAATTTATTTTATAGTGGATTCTATTGAATTTTGTTCAGGTATTTAAATATATAAATTTATAAAGGAGAGAGAGGGAGAGGGAGAGAGAGAGTGAGAGAGAGAGATAATGGACATGCCAGGGCCACCACTTGCTGCAAATGAATTCCAGGTACATGTTCCACCTTGTGAATCTGATGTTATGTAGGTGGTACTGGGGAATCAAACCCAAGTCGCTAAGCTTTGCTCCTTAATCTGTTCAGCTATTTATATGTCCTCTTTGTGTTTTCTGTGTATGCTTGACATAATTACATTTTGAAATTCTTAATCATTTCCTCTAAGTAGTTCTCATTGGAGACTTCAACTATGTGACTTAGCAATTCATGATGTGGTTATCTTGCCTTAATTTCTTGTTGTCTTTGTTTGCTTTGGAGTTCTGCATATCTAGAGTTAAGTGGAACCCTTACACACTGTTGATATTAATGTAAACTAAGATAACCACTATGAAAACCAGTTGGGAGGTTTTGCAAAAACCTAAAAATAGATCTAACTTGTGACCCAGCTATATCACTCCTGGGCATGTACCCTAAAGACTACTTTACTATAGAGATATTTGCCCATCAGTGTTTGTTGTGGCTCTATTCACAATGCCTGGATATTAGAGCAAGATGTCCATCAACTGATGAATTGATTATGAAGATGTATATATGGAGTTATGTTCAGTGGTAAGGAAAAATAAAATTATGAAATTCACAGGAATATGGATAGACCTGGAAAAAATTATATGAAGTGAGGTAACCCTGGCTCAGAAACACAAATGCTGCATTTTACCTTTCATATAGAGATCTTAAATTAGTTAGATTTATTTACAATGCATAATAAGCATCAGTAATACTGATCAGGAAGCTTGAATGAGGATTGTAAAGAAGAATGCAGGGGTGAATGAAAGAGAGGATAGTAGACAAGCAAGTGGGGGTCCAGAGTAAAGGACATACAATGGACTGTGAGGTGGGAGGTAGATGAAAGGGAGGAAGGGAGGGATACACAAAACTAAAGATGGTATGAATAAATACTATAGGAGCTTACTCCTTTATTAGCTAATTAAAATATAATATTGAGAGAGAGAGAGAGAAAGAGAAAGAGAAATTGGGCAGACCTACCCCGACTGCTTTTTCAGGTAGAGAAAGTTTTACACTGAAGTCATAAGTTTTGCTGGTAAAACCCTATGACAGAGGTTTGTCATGTCTCCCAACAGTGAGCTGTTGTTGTTAAGGAGGCCTGTGGTTTGGAAGGACATAGACCCTAGAGGGAGGTTTCATATATATATATATATATATATATATATATATATATATATATATATATATATGCACATATTTGTGTATGTTACTAAATTGAATGGTTTGGCCATAAAACCTTCTAAATGTATATGTTCATAACCTTTGATCTATGATGCTCTTATTCTTGGAAACAGAGCCTGCTTTTATAGATGGTGGTGAATACCAGGGAGACCCAAGAACCATCAAAATATTACGAGAGAAAGGTGAGTGCCTAGAATTGATGATTCTTCTCTATCCCACCTTCCAGAGCCCATGAAGCAATGCAGACTACTATATACTGATTAAATATGCATGTTGCTCTCATTGCTAGCCAGAGAACTTACTCTATTGAGGTATTTGTAGAGAGTGGGGACAATCAAAATTCATCAAAGAAGAAAATAAGAGGCTGCTGAGAGCTCAATACAAAGAGAATTCTAACGTGCCCTCTAACCTCAGGGAACACTGAAGAAGCAGGGGAGGACAGAAAAAATGTAAGAGCCATAGGGTGGACATGAGTAGTAAAAGATACTGTCTTTTTCAAAGGAACCAACAAATGCATTATAGATACCACAATGTTTACATACCTCCACTGAGAAGGGTCTTCAGTTTAATGTGGGCAGATGAGAGGGCTCAAATGAGAAGAACTTGATGGGAATATGACCAATTTACAATATGTTCATATAATAAAGTTCCCAATAAAAATAGTTTAAAAATACATGGAACAACAATTACTGAACAAGGATTAAGACAACAGGGAACTTTTATACACTGCTGGTGAGAATGTAAATTAGTCCAAGCCACAATAGGAATAAATATTGTAATTCTTCAAAACATGAAAAAAATCTATCATATGATCCAATTATACCACTCATGCATATTTAACTAAAGGAATCTAAGTCAACATATGGCAGATATAATTTTTTCCAATGTTTATTGCAGGACTGTTCACAATAGCTAAGTTATGGAATCAACCTAGGTGGTCATCAACAAAGGAATGTGGTATATATACACAATGGGATTTTTCAGCCATGAAAACTAAAGTTATGCCATTTTCAAAAAAATAATAAGGGCTAGAGAGATTGCTCAGTGGTTAAGGCACTTGCCTTCAGTGCTTAAGGCCCTGGGTTCAATTCCCCAGTACCCACACAAGGTGGTGGCCCTAGTGGTCTCTCTCTCTCTTTCTCTCTCTCTCTCTCTCTCTCTCTCTCTCTCTCTCTCTCTGTATCTCTGATCTCTGTTTGAAAATGAATAAATAAAATATTTAAGATATATATATATATATATATACATATATATATATATATATATATATATACATAACTAAATCAATATCAGAAAGAAAATTTCACATGTTTTTTTTTCTCCTTTGTGATTCCCATGTTTATAGATTCACATAAAATCTAGAAGGTAATATGATATGAAAGTATAAATGAAACTATATATGGGAACAAAGAGAACTAATGGGAGACATGGGAGAGGATAGGAAAGTAAGAGTATGAGGGATGTCCTAAAAGTACAGTATTTATTTATATGAAGATGCCCTTATATAATCCAGTACCATGTGCTTTGAATATGTATTAGCGACAATAGAAAAGAATAGCTTCAGCAAAGAATTCATGCAAGGAGCAGTTATATTTCTCCTACAATATCAGCAGCAGCCAACTTATGGCAAGATCAAGACTGAAGGTTGAATTTTGGATACGTTCTTGGATCTAGGCTTCTCTTTTCTTGTGATGACATATTATTCCTTTTGCCTAAGAGAATGAACAGTATATACCCTTTTCCTAAATTCTACATCTGCTTGGATTAACCAGATCGAATCTTTGGCAGCAGAGCAGAAAAACATGAATGGTATAGTAGAACACATTTTAATACTAATAATTGTAATATATTTATATTTTAAGTCTGAGATGTAAACACATTTGCCTGGCCATATATGATAGGAGAGGAATAAAAAAAGGGGATGTTCATTTATAGGACTCCGAATGAGGGCTCCATCTGGGACATACATTGAATTTTGTTTATTTTTAATATTAAAATTTTTATAACTTCCCCTATTATATTCAAATGAATATTGTATTTTAGCTTTTAATATTCATATGACATTTTCTGTCACCAGGGTGCCCCAGACATCTATAGCATAATTCTAATTTGTTATATGTAGGATAAGAACTTTGAGCTTTTTTTCCTTTAAATTTTGATATGTTTCTTGTGGCCTGTATCCCATATTTTGTTTGAAAATTCCTTTGATATTTGAGCTTCTCTGGCCCTAGGGAGATCACACATCTTACCTTAGTTCATTAGTAAATTTTAGTTCTCATCTGCCACAATGGCTTTCCCACACTTGAACTCTTTCCCAGCAACAGTGATTAATTGTTCACATATGCTCTGAGATCTTTTGTTCTGTTCACTGGTTTATGAGAAAATTATCTGAGAAAGGGATGTCATCAAAATGTGATGGGGAATCTCTACTATCTCAACATCGAGAAAATATGGCTTAGTGTCTTCAGCTCTTGCATTTATTCTATTGATGTTCAAACTCAAACAATCATATGAATGTCTTCTGACTATTTTGTTTAGATATTCCACAAGATCCTCCAACTTATATCTAAAGTTAAATGTTGTATATATATGATTTCATTTCTTTTTTTCATCTAGACCCTTTTGTATTTCATATTTTAACTATCACCCAGTTCCACAAACCAAACACCAGAGGAAAATAGCATTCTAGAATCCACCATTCATCAGTATGCCTCATGTATTTCCTGAGTTTAACAAGTCTTATTCTGCTCATTCATGGGTTCTAATATAAAATATTACACATAAAACAACCCTATATAACATGAGCCATCCTTCTATGATCCTTATACTTTTCATGTGAGCTCAACCATCAAAGAAGTATATAATAGCTCAAACTAAATCATATCACCTTGCAATATCCTTTTATTATACTACAAAAGAAAGTTTGTTGAAATTTATGACCTAATACAACTTGACTACTTCATTTATAATCTCATTATACTTTATCTTTAGACATACAAAGCAAATTACCTTATCAAATTTGATTAGGATGACTAGACAACTGGTTTGGTATAAAAATGTTGTTAAATTGAAAGGATGATGTAAAGATATTAGTAGATATTAAACGTTTTATATTTTTTCTAGTAAAATATCTAAATAGTAATTCATTCACATTTAAATTTTTGTGATTACCAAAAATTTTCCTGTAGTAAGGGTCCACTGACTGAATTTTGTGTTTCAGAGTTCTCTTTCTAAATGAATCAATATATTTTCAGTTTATATAATATTAATTTAATAAGAAATTTAGAAGAATGAGAACGGCTACTATAATTGGCTTGAGAAATACATACTATTAACTTGGCAAATATTCTCATCAAATGGTGGGAACTGAGGTATATAGTGCTACACAGTTACAAGAAAACCTTTTAGAAGCATCAGCACATTAATAGTATCTGTCATAAATTCTGAAATAGATTTGCTAGATGTAGTTAAAGAATGAAGAGGGGGCGGAGTAAGATGGTGGACGAGTAACAGCGTCGCCAGGACTCTCTCTGTAAAGTTTTGATTTTCCAGCTGGGATCCAAACTGTGGACACTGGCTGGACCTGAGCCCGGGCCCTCCCCCCCCCCAACTCCTGAGCCAGCGCAGATGGGGTTCCCCAACAACTCTCTGCTCCACAGAGGAGCAGAGAGCCAAACCCTCCCCCACCCCAAGCTCCCGCCATTGTCCCCTCGTGGCCACCGATTGACCGGCTTCCCCTTGCAGGGCTCCCCTCCCTCCAGCACCCAATCCTCGGACGCGCTTATCTCCACGAGTGATCCTTGAGCAACATGACCTAGCTTGGTTCCGGGGCCAGACCTCAGGCAGCTGCCTGGGAAATTCAGCAGAGGCGGATTCAGACAGGTTCATGCAAAGAGGGCACAGACGGTCTCCGCGAGTACCAGGGATCACGTGCCACTGCCAGGAAGTAAAGTGGGCTGCACAGCACTCACCAGGGTGCCTATGTCCCAATCCCCTACCTGGACATGGGCAGAAACCAATGGAAAAAAGCCACAGAAATCAAAGAAGGAACTCCCCAACCCAGGGCCCCTAGTCCCTTTATGGAACATGAAAGTGTAAAGGAAGAAGAAGCAGCACAAATACAATCAAAAAGAGAGAATAAAATGACTCCTGACCACAACTGCAATGCATGCACGAAACAGTTAATGGCTGATATGGAAATTATGAGAAAAGATATGAATTAGATGAAGCTTTCTAACTCAAGCATAGACTCCAGACTGAAGTTAATGGAGAGAAATATGAATAAATTCAAAACACATTAAGTGAATTGAAGATTAATCAAATAAGGGAGAAACTAGATAATCAATTGACTAAATTTGATGAGGACTTCAGAAAACTTAAAAATGATTATAAGGAATCCCAAGCAAAAACAAAAATAGAAAGTCGGGCGTGGTGGCGCATGCCTTTAATCCCAGCACTTGGGAGGCAGAGGTAGGAGGATCGCCGTGAGTTCAAGGCCACCGTGAGACTACCGAGTGAATTCCAGGTTAGCCTGGGCTAGAGTGAGACCCTACTTCGAAAAAACAAAAACAAAACAAAAAAATAGATTGGAAATTGGATCTCACCAAAGAACTGGAGACTATAAACAAAATTATAGAGAAACCATTAATGAAAAGGAGATGTTAGAAACCTCCCTTGAATCAATCAGTCCTAGAGTTGACAATCTGGAGGACAGACTTTCAGAAGTAGAAGACAAATGTGAAGGAATTAATAAGGATGTCATAGGCTTCAATAAATTCAAGAAATCAAGTGAGCAAAATTTGAGGGATCTATGGGATACCATAAAGAGGCCCATTAGAATCATGTGGATCCCAGAGGGAGAAGAAACCCAGTCTAAGGGCATAGGAAATATCTTCAACAGAATTATTCAAGAAAAATTCCATATTTAACAAGAGAAAGCCCACTCAACTTTCAAGGGGCCCAAAGGATTCCAAACAGACAGGACATGAAGAGGAATTCTCCAAGACACATTTTAATTAAGATGCCTAACATAGAAAGCAAAGAGAAAATACTCAAAGCTGTTAGAGGAAAGCAAACTGTAACTTATAAAGGAAAAGCCATCATCAGACTTCTCATTATAAACCATGAAAGCCAGAAGGGCTTGGAATGATGCTTTTCAGGGACTAAAGAAGTATGACTTTCCACCTAGACTACTGTACCCAGCAAAGCTATCCCTCATAATAGATGGAAAATTGAAAGTGTTCCATGAAGTAAACCAGCTCTACTACTATTTGAAAACAAAGCCAAAATTTCAGAAGATCCTGCAAGAGATATTCCACACAGAAGAAACAAGAAATCTTAATAAGAAGAGTACCAGAGATAAGACACGACAACCACAGTCAGTGCTCTAATAACAGCAGCAGAGACAACAACCCCCCATTAACCCTTCATCATGGCAGGGCTTAAAGCAAACCTCACAGTTATATCACTGAATATAATTGGATTTAACTCCCCTATAAAAAGACACAGACTTGCAGGGTGGATCAGAAAAATGGACCCCTCCATCTGCTGCCTACAGGAAACACACTTTACTTCTAAAGACAGCAATCTTCTTAGAGTAAAAGGATGGAAAACAGTTTATCAGGCATGTGGAAGTAAAAAGAAAGCATGTGTGGCTACATTAATCTCTGACAAAATAGACTTTACACTAAAATCAATTAAAAAGGATGATGATGGTCACTTCTTACTCATCAAAGGAAGGATCCAGCAGGAAGATATCAGCGTCATTAACATATATGCACCAAATTTTGGTGCAACACAGTTCATAAAAGAAACCCTACTCAAAAATAAATCAGAAATAGACTAATATAGTAGGAGACTTTAATACACCTCTATCAGCTCTAGACAGATCAACCAAACAGAAGATCAGCAGGGACATAACAGAGCACAATAACACCATTGACCAGCTGGAGATAACAGATATTTACAAAATGTTCTACCCCCAAAACACAGAATATACATTCTTCTCAGCAGTGCATGGGACTTTTTATAAAATTGATCACATCTTAGGTCACAAATCTTCCCTAAACAAATTCATGAAGATTGATGTAGTTCCTTGCATCATATCAGACCATAGTGAATTAAAGGTAGAAATTAACAATGGAACAGGATCCAGAAACTACACAAAGTACTGGCGCTTGAATAATTCACTCCTAAAAAATGATTGGGTCATCCAAGAAATAAAACGGGAAATTCAGAATTTCCTAGTAATAAATGATGACGATAGCACAACTTATCAAAACGTATGGTAAACAATGAAGGCACTCCTGAGGGGAAAGTTCATCGTGGTAATGTCTTCATATCAAAGACAGAGAGGTCTCAAATCAATCGCCTAACCACCCATCTAAGATCATTGGAACAGAAGGAAAAAGCTAACACAAGGACCTCAAGAAGAAAGGAAATAATTAAAATCAGAGCTGAGATTAATGAATTCGAAATAAAGAAAACAATTAAAAAATAGATAAATCAAAGATTTGGTTCTTTGAAAAAGTTAATAAGATCAACAAACCCCTGGACAATCTAATGAAACGAAGAAATGAGAAAGCCCAAATCAAGAAAATCAGAAAGGACAATGGAGAGATCACAACAGATCCTGAACATATTGGAAGAATCATCAGGTCATACTTCCAAAACCTCTACTCCACAAAATTAGAGAACCTGGAAGAAATGGATAAGTATTTTGACACCTACCAACTGCCAAAGCTTAAGCCAGAACAGATAAAATCACTAAAAAAACCTATCACATCCGGAGAGATTGAAGATGTAATCAAAAACCTTCCCAAAAGGAAAAGCCCAGGACCAGATGGTTTCTCAGCTGAATTCTACTAAGCCTTCATCACAGAGCTGAAACCCCTCTTTCTTAAACTTGTTAGAAGCATAGAAAAACAGGGAAGGCTTCCAAACACCTTCTATGAAGCTACCATTGCCCTAATCCCCAAACTAGGCAAGGATGCAACAAGAAAAGAGAACTATAGACCCATATCTCTGATGAACTTAGGTGCAAAAATCCTGAACAAAGTACCAGCAAACCGTATACAACGCTACATCAAAAATTTTATCCACCCTGACCAAGTTGGCGTTATCCCAGAGATGCAGGGATAGTTCAACATAAGCAAGTCGATAAATGTAATACATCACATTAATTGGCTCAAACATAAAAAACATATAATTATCTCAATAGATGCGGAGAAGGCTTTTGACAAGATTCAACACCTCTTCATGTTCAAAGCTTTCGAAATAATAGGCATAGATGGCCTATTCCTCAACTTAATAAAGACAATTTACAAAACTCCTAAAGCACAGATCATTCTTAATGGGGAACGACTCAAGGAGTTCCCACTCAATTCAGGAACAAGACAAGGCTGCCCACTCTCACCACTGCTTTTTAACATAGTGCTTGAAGTTCTAGCCCAAGCGATTAGACAAGAGAAGGGCACAAAAGGGATACAAATTGGAGAAGAAGAAATTAAACTATCCCTCTTTGCACATGATATTTTCCTTTATATATCAGACCCAAAGAATAGTATCAGTAACCTCTTGAAGGTGATTAATGCCTTCAGCAGTGTGGCAGGATACAAAATTAACACAAAAATCAGTAGCCTTTCTTTATGCAGAAGACAAGCAGACAGAAAAAGATATCAGGGAGACTGTCCCTTTTTCTATAGCCTCAAAGAAAATCAAATACCTTGGAATCTGACTAACCAATGTTTTAAAGGACTTATATAAGGAAAATATTGAAACACTCAAGGAGGAAATAATGGAGGACGTGAGAGATAGAAAGATATTGCATGCTCATCATTAGGGAGAATCAATATAGTAAAAATGGAATCCTGCCAAAAGCAATTTACAGATTCAATGCTATGCTGATAAAAATCACAACCTCTTTCTTCATAGACATAGAAAAAAATAATCTCTAAATTTATTTGGAAGGGCAAAAGACCTCAGATAGCCAAAACTATTCTAAGTAAAAAATTCTACTCAGGAGGTATCACCATACCTGACTTCAAAACATACTACAATGACATAGTAACAAAAACAGCATGGTAATGGCATAAAAACAGAAAGACAGATCAATGGAACAGAATTGAAGACCCAGCTTTGAGTGGAAGTAACTTCAGTTATTTGGTATTTGACAAGGAGGCCAAAAATGAATGCTGGACCAAAGATAGCATCTTCAACAAATGGTGCTGGAGGAATTGCATAAACATGTGTAAAAAAAAATGGAAATAGACCCACTCCTTTCACCGTGCATAAATATCAACTCCAAATGGATCAGAGACCTTAATATAAATCCGGTAACCATAAACACCCTGGAAGAAAAAATAGGAGGAACTCTATGAGAAATAGGAGTTGGAAAAAATTTCCTGAGCAAATCTCCAGCAACCCAGGAAATAGGCAAACACTTAAACAATGGGACCTGATCAGGCTCAAAAGGTTCTGTACAGACAAAAAACCATACACAGAGCCAATAGATCCCCTTCAAATTGGGAAATGATTTTTGCCAGCTACAACTCAGACAGAGGCCTAATTTCCAAAACCTATAGAGAACTCAGAAAAATTAATAACAAAAACCCAAAATGCCCCCTCACAAAATAGGGTACTGATCAACAGAGAATTCACTGAGGAGGAAACACAAATGGCCTGACTCATTTAAGAAAGTGCTCAGCATCCTTAAGCGTCAGAAAAATGCAATTCAAAACCACAATGAGATACCTTCTTACCCCTGTCAGAATGGCAATCAGAAAGAAAACCAACAAAAACCATTGCTGGCGAGGAAGCAGGGATAAAGGAACCCTCACTCACTGCTGGTGGGATTGCAAACTTGTTCAAAAGCTATGGAAAGCAGTGTTGAGACTTCTGAACAGAATGGACATAGACCTTCCAGTGGACCCAGCTATCACTCTACTAGGCATCTATCCACAAGATGTCACATCTTGACGCAGAAACATTTGTACAACCATATTTATAGCAGCTCAATTCATAATAGCCAAGAATTGGAATCAGCCCAATTGCCCATCCATGGAGGAATGGACAGAGAAACTGTGGCATATTTACAAAATGGAATTTTACTCAACTGCAAGGAAAAATGAAATATCGAAATCTAGGAAAAAATAGTCTTACTTCGAGCAGATCTTTGTAACTCTCAAAAGAACAGAGAACAGAACGCTGCTATTTTCCCTCATATGTGGTCCTTAACCTGGATAACTGTTTTCTTTATGCAGACTAGTAGAAAGAAGTGAGAAGTTATGAATAAGGGGTAAGGGATCGGGGGAGGGGAATGGCTTAAGCATGAGGATAAATCCTATTAGGTTCAAAACTATAAAATCTTACGAGCATACTGTAACATATTGAGAACGTAGTGAGCGTCAACTGCCAAGAGGGGCCATGATTAGTAGGGGAGAGAGTCTAAGCCTGTGAATAATTAGATCAGCCTGACAACCCTGGTTTCAACCAATGGTTCCTTCCCTCACTGAGATGTTGACCAAAGTAACCCATGAGGTTCCAACAAGACAGAATTCTGTCAAAGCTCTTGAGTGCCCTCCCCAGGCCTGAGGCAAAACCCTTTTGCTGAAGAAATCACAGAATGCCTTCGATCAGCATCGAGAGACCCTTCAATGTCCGTAATGGTATCTAGCCCCCATAAGGCAGTTAGTGTAGTGCTGGAAGGCACTGCACAGGCTGCCAGGGGAAACTGATCAGCGACAGCTGGAGTAAACAGACACCACTGACATGAAACACAATCTGCGGTCATGAGTAGGCTGACCACACCTCCTAATGGGAGAGAACAGCGAACCAAGAAAGGAGCTCATGTGTAATGGAGGAGCCTGGGCCTGGGGGAGACAATCAACTGCTTTCAAATTTGGCCAAGTTTCCACTTAGTGAGGGAGACCCCTTTTCTGGGACTAGGGATTCAGGGCGATAGGCACTGGATCCCGTACTCTTGGGCTCCAAAGACAAGTTGCACTATGGGAGCGATTGACAGGGTTGCTACTAAAAATAGAATCTAGATAATCCAGAATTGTATATATTTGTTAACCTATACTGATCTCACTCTCCGGTGGAGATTGTGTTTGTATTTTTCAGGATGCAGCGACAGAGCTGGGGCCCATCTAACCCTACCAACCGACTGTAGGCCGATAGCTGAGATTCTGGCAAGAGAGGAGCCACCACAGTCATATCGTGGAGGATCCAAATGGAACCCCGCAGAGAATGACGGGATGAACAAGGGGCCCACAGCCACAGCCATTATATCAACACAGGATAAGCCAGTGAGACAGAAACCAACGATTTCGACACAAAGACCCCTAAACTCACAACCTTAAAGCAGCCTTAATACTCATCCACCACGACTCAGGGAACTATGAGGAAGAAGGGGCAGAAAGATTGTGAGAGCCGTGATGGGGGAGATTATCCAGAGGCATGGCCAGGAGAACCTGGCTGAATACTAGGCTATCCATGGTCCCCTGTCACAAGGACTGATCCAGACGACCCATGGAGGAGGTTATCCAGAGGAGTGGGGAGGGGAGGGCAGCGGGGAATTGGGGATAAGAACTCATTGCTTGCCCACTAAATGTTGTAACCCATTATGGACAATAAAAAAAGAAAAAAAAAGAATGAAGAGCCCAAGATAAGTAGATGATGAAATTCAATGAAAATGATTTGAGAGCCTCTTTACACTAAGCTCTGTATATCATTCAATGCAGCCTACTCTTGACTATTTACTGATGTTATTCATGTGTGTTTTTCACTGTGGAATACTCATTCTTCTTTACTTGACTGCAGCCATGCTTTAGGATCATTCCCAGAGGTCATTTTCCATAAAACAATGCTTCATCACCGTGTCTTGAGCAGCCTCATGATTGTCAGTGGAAGGCCATTAATGAAGCACACACTTTTGTGTATCTATAGAAAGTGTTATTGTCAGTACCAGCAATGCCACAACACATTTGGCTCCAGGTTGTCTGTTTCACTAAAATTTTCCAAGTTCCAAAGAATAAAATTTGACATAAAAAGATTAACTATCAGACTAATGTTTCAAAGTCTTGTGATGAAGAATATGAAAGCTTTTCAAGAGTCAGCATAGAACAGATGGGAAGAGATCAGCTTTTTCAGACACCCATGGACAATGATGTCGGCATGATCCTCTCTAATCAATATAAAAATATACCTAACATCTAAAATTACCCATGGTTTTAGATTGAATGAGGGTAAAATATTAGTTTCATGACTATTCCCCAATCAATTCACCTGAGTTATATTGATTAGGAAATAATAAGACTGTGGTAAATAATTTTACTAAGTGATTGAATCAGAGCTTCTTTATAAGTAGCTAGGAAAACTGAAACTATTCATATGTTAGATATATTAAATTCTGAATAGAATGTAATATTATTACTTAAATTTATTTCTTACTTTAAGATTAGAAAGGAATAACTCAAATTTCAATCATTTGGTTCTATAAATCCATTATAAAGTATTAAACAATTTCAAATGTAAATATTTATTTGTCCAGTGTAAATTGAATGTGAATGAAAAATCTCACTTTTTGAATATAGAGATTTTTCATTGTATATATTTATTATTCAAAATTAGATACATTGTATGGGCAAATGTTGTGTTGATACCCCATTTCTCTCCTCTTTGTCCCCAACACATTGGGTATCCTCCTCTGTGGGGATGCTGGATCAACCTCTGGTTTGGGGGATTATGGGTAGCACAGAAGTCAGCCAGGTCTCCCCTCTCCCCCCATGTGTTGTTACTGAGGGGGGTAAAGTCTCTGGATATTCTCCCCCACTACAGATCTTACATTCTTTCTGCCTCCTCTTCCGCTCAGTTCCCTGAGTCATGGTGGGTGGGTTTTAAGTCTGCTTTATTGTTGAGATCTTAAAATACTCCATAGTTCTGTTTTGGGATGTGTTGGAAATCCATATCTGTCCTGTTGACTTATCCTAGGTTGACTGGCTGTGGTTATATGTCTCTCACTTATCCATCCACTCTCTCAAGGGTATCATTTAGGGTCCATATGATAGGCCTGGGGAGGTTCATCTATTGCCAGGGTGTCAGCCATCAGCCAGTGGCTCTTGGGTGGGTTTGGCATGACTACGACTCTCTCACTGCCTTCTGGAAAATATAAACAGTCTCCATTGGAGAGTGAGATCAGTAAGCTCGGTTATGTCCCTGCTTCAGACTTGCACTTAAATAGTGGAAATGACAGACCACAAGTTTGCAAAGATAGGTACTGTTCAACTCCCTTATGCCAAGCATGAACAGGTAAGACAAGTGGAAGATTGGTGGGAAGAAACCGAATTATATAACAGAGAATATTACAGGTAAACACTATAATAAATATTGACAAATATCGATCCAGAGACATGATTTGGGAGTAAGCTTGCTTGGGTCTGCAGCCAGTTTCAAACACTTGCTAGGTTCATGAACTTGGACATCGAGTTTTACCAAGTTGTGCTACATTACTTAAAGTTGAATAATGTCTAAGTCATCATAATTATTAGGGTTATTGGGGTTATAATATAATGACCTAAAATATTATGCATTATTGCCATCCCTATCATCACACCACTCCAACTGCACTAATATGATTTTCATCATCAATGTAATCATCATCATCATCAACACAGGGTTGGTAGGAGGCATTATAAATTACATCAGTATTTATGTGATTGATGTGCTAACTAAAGTCAACAACTTTTTTAACCAAGGGCATTAATTCTTAGTGTTTAATGTGTATATTTCTTAGATTTTTTATATAACTTTTAAGAATACTTTAATTTAATTTATTAGATTCTGAATTTTTGACAACTTCTAGGTGTTACCTGCTTAGGACAAGAGATGGCATTTTTTTCATACCTAAAACATTTGTTAGTTTCATTTGATAGTGTCAAGAAAAAATAATTTAAATGAATGCCTGATATCTAGACATATTTTTCATTAACAGAAAAGAAAAATGCTGTCAATATCTAAATATTGCTAATTATTTCAAATAAAGGCTTACAAACAATGCATGTATTTAAGTGTGTTCAGTTTGTGGGCACTCAGTTTGTAAACAGAAATATATGGACATTCAAGGTGAAAACTGCAATTCAGAAACAAGGCAGGTTTAAGTATATATATATATATATATGGCAAATGGATAGGAGATGGGACTGGAGTGATGTCAAGGTAGGGTGAGAATGTTCTAGTGTGTTTTAAGACCATCTTTACACAAATATGTTGGATACATTTTAAAAATAGCATATAATATGAAGTCATATGGAACCATTTTATAATTTTAAACTGTTAATTTTAGGAAATAAAATTTGTTTCATTTTTTTCTGAATAACTCCATATTTGAAACTAAAACTCACAAAAGCTATTTAGTTAAGGAAGTCTGAATTACTAAGGAGTCCAATTGAGGGACATTTAAGAGAAAACAGTTATCTAAAAGGAGTAACATAGAATAAGATGAATTGCTAATGGAGTTTTTCAAGAAGAAGTCCTACTAGGCCTACTTTAATGAATTAGATAAAGCTTATTTTTATTTATTTATTTTTATTTTTTTTATTCTTCTTTTTCTTTCTTTTTTTTAATAAATTTTTTTATTGTCCATAATGAGTTACATTTAGTGGGCAAACAATGAGTTGTTATCCCCAATTCCCCACTGCCCTCCCCTCTCCCCTCAACTGGATAACCTCCTCCATGGGTCTTCTGGATCAGTCCTTGTGACAGGGGACCATGGATAGGCTAGTAATCAGCCAGGTTCTCCTGTCCGTACCTCTGGGTAGTCTCACCCACCACGGCTCTCACAATCTTTCCGCCCCCTCTTCCGCATAGTTCCCTGAGTCGTGGTGGATGAGTATTAAGGCTGCTTTAAGGTTGGGAGTTTAGGTGTCTTTGTGTCGAAAATCGTTGGTTTCTGTTCCACTGGCTAATCCTGTGCTGATTTAATGGCTGTGGCTGTGGGCCCCTTGTTCATCTCGTCTTTCTCTGCGGATTTCCATTTGGATCCTCCATTGTATGACTGTGGTGGCCCCTCTCTTGCCAGAATCTCAGCTATCGGCCTACGGTTGGTTGGTAGGGTTAGGTGAGCACCAGCACTCTCGCTGCATCCTGAAAGATACACACACAATCTCCATCGGAGAGTGAGATCAGTGTAGGTTAACAAATATACACAATTTTCGATTACCAGGATTCGATTTTTAGTAGCCTCCCTATCAATTGGTCCCATAGTGCATCTTGTCTTGGGAGCCTAAGAGTATGGGATCTGGTGCCTAACGCACTGAATCCCAGGTTCAAGACAAGGGGACCCCCTCACTAAGTGGAAAATTGGCCGAATTAAAAGCTGCTGATTGTCTCCTCCAGGCCCAGGCTCCTCCATTACACAAGTGCTCCTTTCTTGGTTTGCTGCTCACTCCTATTAGGCATTGTGGTCAGCCTACTCATAACCACCTATTGTGTTTCCTGTCAGTGGTCTCTGTTTAGTCCAGCTGTCGTTGATCATTTTCCCCTGGCAGCCTGTGCAGTGCCTTCCAGCACTTCACTAACTGCCTTCTGGGGGCTGGATACCATTCCGGACGTTGAAGGGTTTCTCAATGCTGGTCGAGGGCTGTCTGTGGTTTCTTCAGTAATAGGGTTTTGCCTCAGGCCTGGGGAGGGCATTCAAGAGCTTTGACAGAATTCTGTCTTTTTGTTGGATTCTCATGAGTCACTTTGGTCAACAGCTCAGTGAGGGAAGGAACCAGTGGTTGGAACCAGGGGTTATCAGGCTGGTCTAATTAATCACAGGCTTAAACTCTGTCCCCTACTACTCATGGTCCCTCTTGCCAGGTGACGCTCACTACTTTCTCAATAGGTTACAGTATGCTCTTAAGGATTTTATGTTTTTGAACCTAATATGGTTTACCCTCATGTTTAAGCCATTCCCCTCTCCCCATCCCTTACCCCGCATTCATAACGTCAAACTTCTTTCTTCTAGTCTGTATAAAGAAAACTGTTATCCTGGTTAAATACCACATATGAGGGAGAATATGCGACGTTCTATTCTCTGCTCTTTTGAGTGATCACTTAGTAAGATCTGCTCAAAGTCAGACCATTTTTTTCTAAATTTCGCTATTTCATTTTTTTCTTTCAGCTGAGTAAAATTCCATCGTATAAATGTACCACAGTTTCTCTGTCCATTCCTCCATGGATGGGCATTTGGGCTGATTCCAATTCTTGGCTATTATGAATTGAGCTGCTACAAATAAAGTTGTACAGATGTTTCTGCGTCAAGATGTGACATCTTGTGGATAGATGCCTAGAAGAGGGATAGCAGGGTCCATTGGAAGGATTATGTCCATTCTGTTCAGAATTCTCCACACTGCTTTCCACAGTGGTTGAACAAGTTTGCAATCCCACCAGCAGTGAATGAGGGTTCCTTTTTCTCCACATCCTCGCCAGCAACGATTGTTGTTGGTTTTCTTTATGATTGCCATTCTGACAGGGGTAAGGTGGTATCTCATTGTCGTTTTGATTTGCATTTCCCTGATGCTTAAGGATGTTGAGCACTTTCTCAGGTGAAAGAAGGCCTTTTGTTTTTCCTCCTCTGTGAATTCTCTGTTGAGATCAGTGCCCCATTTTGTGAGGGGGCAGTTTACTTTTTTGTTATTAATTTTTTTGAGTTCTCTGTAGGTTCTGGAAATTGGGCCTTTGTCTGAGTTGTAGCTGGAGAATATCATCTCCCAGTTTGAAGGCGGTCTATTGACTTTGAAAATGGTGTTTTTGTCTGTACAGAAGCTTTTGAGCCTGATCAGGTCCCATTGATTGAGTGACTGTTGCACTTCCTGGGCTACTGGGGATTTGCTCAGGAAGTTCTTCCCTACTCCTATCTCATGTAGGGTTCCTCCTATTTTTTCTTTCAGGGTGTTCAGGGATTACAGGGTTGATATTGAGGTCTTTGATCAACTTGGAGTTGATCTGTGTGCATGGTGAAAGCAGTGGGTCTATTTTCATTTTTTTACACGTGTTTATCCAATTTGTCCAGCATCATTTGTTGAAGATGCCATCTTTGGCCCAGCATACATTGTTGGCTCCCTTGTCGAAGACTAAGAAGCTGAAGTAGCTTGCATTAATGGCTGGGTCTTCGATTCTATTCCACTGGTCACACTGTCTGTTTTTCTGCCAATACCATGCTGTTTTAGTTACTATGGCTTTGTAGTATGTTTTAAAGTCCGTGGTGATACCTCCTGCATAATTTTTCCTGCTCAGAATAGTTTTAGCTATTCGAGGTCTCTTACCATTCCAAATAAATTTGGAGATTATTTTTTCAATGTCTGTGAAGAATGAGGTTGGTATTTTTATTGGCATTGCGTTGAATCTGTAGACTGCTTTTGGCAGGATTGCCATTTTTACTATATTAATTCTCCCTAACCATGAATGAGCATGGAATGTCTTTTCATCTCGTCACATCCTCATCTATTTCGTTTTAAGTGTTTCAATATTTTCCTTATATAAGTCTTTCACTACCTTGGTTAGTGATATTCCCAAGTATTTAATTTTATTTGAGGATATAGAGAACGGGACAGTTTCTCTGATGTCTTTTTCCGAATGCTTGTCTTCTGTATATAGAAAGGCTACTGATTTTTGTGTGATAATTTTGTATCCTGCCACTCTGCTGAAGGCATTGATCACCTTCAGGAGATTACTAGTACTGTTCTTTGGATCTGATATATATAAGATCATGTCACCTGCAAAGAGGGATAGTTTGACTTCTTCTTCTCCAATTTGTATCCCTTTTATGCTGTTCTCTTGTCTTATAGCTTGGGCTAGAACTTCGAGCACTATGTTAAATAGCAGTGGTGAGAGTGGACATCCCTGTCTTGTTCCTGACTTGAGGGGGAACTCCTTGAGTTGTTCCCCATTGAAGATGATTTGTGCTTTAGGAGATCTGTATATTGACTTTATCATGGTGAGGTATAGTCCATCTATGCCTATTCTTTCCAGGGTTTTGAACATGAAGTGGTGTTGAATTTTGTCAAAAGCCTTTTCAGCATTAATTGATATGACCATGTGGTTTTTGCTGGTGAGTTTGTTAATATGGTGAATTATATTTATTGACTTTCGTATGTTGAACCAACCCTGCATCCCTGGGATGAAGCCGACTTGGTCAGGGTGAATTATAGACTTGATATGGGTTTGTATTCGGTTTGCTAGGACTTTGTTTAGGATTTTTGCATTCAAGTTCATCAGGGATATGGGTCTGTAGTTTTCTTTTTTTGGTACATCTTTGCCTGGTTTGGGAATTAGGGCGATGGTAGCTTCATAAATGAGTTTGGGAGCCTACGCTCTATTTCTATGACCCTGACAAGCTTCAAAAAGAGAGGTTTCAGTTCTATGATGAAGGTTTGGTAGAATTCAGCTGGGAAACCATCTGGACCAGGACTTTTCCGTTTTGGGAGGTTCTTGATTACTGATTCAAACTCTCTGATTGTTATTGGGTTGTTTAGGATCTTTATCTGCTCTGGTCTGAGCTTTGGAAGTTAGTGAGTGTCCAGAAATTTATCCACTTCATCCAGATTTTCTAATTTTGCGGAGTAGAGGTTTTGGAAGTGTGACCTGATGATTCTACCAATCTCATCAGGATCAGTTGTGATTTCACCCTTGTCATTTTTTATTTTGTTAATTTGGGCCTTCTCAGTTCTTCATTTGATTAAATTGGCCAGGGGTTTGTAGATCTTATTGACTTTTTCAAAGAATCAACTCTTTTATTTGTCTATTTTTTCAATTGTTTTCTTTGTTTCCAATTCATTAATCTCAGCTCTGATTTTAATTATTTCCTTGTGTCTCGAGCTCCTAGGGTTGGATTTTTCCATCTGTTCTAACTACCTTAGGTGAGAGGATAGTTGGTTGATTTGAGACCTCTCTGTCTTTGTTATGAAGTCATTTAGTGCAATGAATTTCCCCCCTTAGAACTGCCTTCATTGTGTCCCACAAGTTTTGAATGTTTGTGTCCTCGTTATCATTTGTTTCTATGAATTTCTGGATTTCCTGTCTGATTTCTTGTTTGACCCATTCATTGTTTAGGATGGAGTTGTTCAGTCGCCAATATCTGTTGAATTTTTTGGATCCTTTCCCATTGTTAATTTCTAGCTTTAATGCGTTGTGATCTGATATGATGCAGGGGATTACATTGATCTTTCTGAATCTGCTGTGATATGATTTATGGCCCAGTATATGGTCAATTTTGGAGAAAGTTCCATGTGCTGCTGAGAAGAATGTGTACTCAGTGTCTTTGGGGTGAAAAGTTCTGTAGATGTCTGTTATCCCTAGTTTATCTATGGTGCCATTTAGTAGCTTGATTTCCCTGCTTGTCTGTTGTTTGTACGATCTGTCTAGGGATGACAGTGGAGTGTTAAAGTCTCCTATTATGATGGTGTTGGCATCTATATCTGCTTTATTTTTGAGTAATTTATGCCTAATGAACTGAGGGGCCTTTGCTTTAGGTGCATACATATTTAGTATAGTGATGTCTTCTTGTTGTATTTTTCCCTTGACGAGTAGGAAGTGGCCATCCTCGCCTTTTTTTAATGCTGTTGGTTTAAAGTCTATTTTGTCAGATATTAGAGTAGCCACACCTGCTTTTTTATTTTTCCTACATGCCTGGTAAATTTTTTTCCACCCTTTTACTCTCAGTAGGTTACTATCTTTAGCAATAAGGTGTGTTTCTTGAAGGCAACAGATGGAAGGGTCCATTTTCCTGATCCAACCTGCTATCCTGTGTCTTTTTATAGGAGAGTTGAGTCCATTTACATTCAAAGTTATTACTGTGAGGTTTGCCATGTTGTAGAGAATACGGAGGTTGGTATCTGTGCTGTTGTTGCGATCTCCTTTCTGTTACCTTGCTTGTTCTCTGTTCCTTTCCTGGGGTCGGTTGTTTGTTTCGTCTGCATGGGATATCTCTTGTAATATCTTTTGCAGGTTTGGCTTTGTGCTCAAGTAATTGTAAAGCTGATTAGTCTCGTGGAATACTTTAATTCCTCCATCAATTATGATGGGTAACTTTGCTGGGTAGAGTAGTCC
>PVHP010002081.1:46703-95592 GCA_004024765.1 Zapus hudsonius
GGTTTTCCTTTATATGTGAGTTTCTTTTCTCTCGTTGCTCTGAGGACTCTCTCTTTTCCCTCAATGTTTGGCATTGTAACTAAGATGTGTCTTGGAGTGTTCCTCCTTTGATCCAAATTGTTTGGGGTCCTCCGTATCTCTTTCAGCTGTACTGGATTATCTCTCGCCAAGTATGGGAAGTTTTCTTGAATGATTCTGTTGAAAATATTTTCAATGCCCCTAGTTTGGTTTTCTTCTCCTTCTGGGATACCCATGATCCTGAGATTAGGTCTTTTTATGGTGTCCCACATTTCCCTTGATTCTTGTTCACTTGTTCTTTTGAATTTTGTCAGGGTTCTGATTTCTCTCGAATTCTCCTCTGTTCTGTCTTCCATGTCTGATGTTCTGTTTTCCCAGTGATTAATCCTGTTGGTAAGAAATTCTAGGGATGTTCTTATTATCTCAATATGGTTTTTGTTTTCTGCAACTTCTTTTTGGGTTGCTTCTATCATATTGTTGAGATGTGATTTCATTTCCAGGTTTGATTTCATTATTTCTTCCTGACAGTCATTTTTATATTTGCAGATGTCTTCAGTTAATTTGGAAAGCTGGTTTTTGATACCTTCAGTTTGCTGGCTTGCCTTTAATTCTGATATGTCTCTTCTGACATCCATTTGGTTCTCCTCCATTATATTTAGTCTGGTGGCAAAGCTAATAAGCTGACTTTGTACCCTTTCAATATGTTGGTCCATCTTTTCTTGCATGACTATTATTAAGTTCTCCTTAGGATATGTGCCAATACGGTCAGGGTTTTGTCTTCCTGGACCTGCCTCTGTTTGCCGCCTTTAGTTGTGTTGTTGATGTCATTTGGCGTGTTTTTCTCAACTGCTGTGTTATTCTTACGTCGAGTTCTGCCCATTTTGACTCCACTTGTGGTGGTTGGTGGGATGCCTATGAAAAATCTGAGTGCTGGAAAGGGCTGCTCGGACCCCGGCGTGGGGGTTGGAAGCAGAGCCCAGGTGGTTTGTGCCTTGAGACTGCGACTGGAAGTCCGGGCAGCTATGGCCCCAGGGTGGGGGCTGGAATCCCTGGTGGCTTGGGCCTTGGGGTGGCAGTTAGAATCCTGTGCGGCTCGGGCCCCAATGGGCAGCTGGAATCCTGAGAGGATTGGAAACCATGTTGGTGGCTGTGAGCCCGGGCAGCTCGGGGCCCAGGAGGAAAGGGGGACGGCTGCAAGCTGAGTGGTCTGGTCCCTGGGGTTCATCTGGAATCTTGGGTGCCTGGGTGGCGGTCTGGAACCCAGGTGGCTCAGCTCTTGTCTGAGGTGGAGGCTAGGAGCACTGGCGGCTGGGGGAGGCATCTCGGGCAGCAGGGGAGTGGGACAGCTGAAAGCCCTGGCGGCTTGGAGCCTGGGGAGAAGAGTGGGCAGCTGGAAGCAGGGAGGCTCATGCCCAGCTAGGAGCCCGTGCCCCTTGGCCCCATGAGTGGTGGGAGCGGGAGCGGCTCAGACTCAGGAGCCATGGGAATGCGAGCGGCTCGAACCCGGGATCGGCGGGAATGGGAGTGGCTCGAACCCGGGTTTGGCGGGAACTGGAGCAGCTTGAACCCGGGATCGGCGGGAACAGGAGCGGGTTGAACCCGGGATCGGCGGGTACTGGAGCGGCTCATACCCGGGATCGGCGGGAACTGGAGCGGCTCGAACCCGGGATCGGCGGGAACTGGAGCGGCTCGTACTCGGGATTGGTGGGAAAAGGAGCGGCTTGAATCTGGGTCCGGCGGGAACAGAAGTGGTTCGAACCCGTGATCGGCGGGAACTGGAGTGGCTCGAACCCGTGATCGGCGGGAACAGGAGCGTCTCAAACCCGGGATCGGCGGGAACTGGAGCGGCTCGAACCCGGGGTTAGCGGGAACTGGGGTGGTCCGGGGCCTGGGGCCTGGGAGCACGAGCAGACCAGACGGGGAAGTGGCGTGATCCGGACCTGGAGCCGAGGGGGAGCGGCTCCATCCCGAGATTGGTGGGAACTGGGGTGGCCCGGTCCCGGGAGCAGGAACTGCCCAGATGGGGAAGTCGCGGGATCCGGATCCGGGAGTAGCGGGGGAGTGGCTCGAACCCGAGTTCGGCAGGAACTGGGGTGGCCCGGGGCCTGGGAGCAGGAACTGCCCGGATGGGGAAGCCGCGGGATCCAGTAGCCTCAGGGGAGCTGCTCGAACCCGAGTTCGGCAGGAACTGGGGTGGCCCGGGGCCTGGGAGCAGGAACTGCCAGGATGGGGAAGCCGCATGGAGCCGCAGAGATGAGAGCGGCTCAGCACGCAGGAGCAGGTCCTGCCATCTGGCATTTTTTGCACTCACTGCCTCCGATGCGTCCTTGAGATAGATTCAGGTTTTAGTCAGAAGACTCTGTTGCTGGAAGGCTACCGGAGTCAAGGACCTGGGTATTGCTTGCTTCCAAGGCCTCTAGCACAGCTAAAAACCCTAACCTCTGTTCCCCCGGGGACACTGCATGGCTTCTAGTTCGCCATCATGAACCGGAATGCCTAAAGCTTATTTTTAATTAACAGCATCAATTTGCATGCAAACAATAAGCTAAGGTCTTTAAAAAACAATTTCTTCCCTTATGTACATTTAGGAGTGCCTCCCATTATCTTTTTTATAGTGTTAATTTTCTTGGCAAAGGAATATAGATTATATGCTGGTAAACTTTGCTTCTAAACTGAAAAGTAACCAGATTGAAATGAATAAGAATTTACTGATCAAACATTAAGACTTAAACCATAAGGGTTTTTAATTCCTCTCCTTATTTTGAACTTGTACATATGCTAATAAGGATTTGTCAAGAATTCATGCAATATTAATATTTAAACATCATTTACCCTACCTTAGACTATTTACCAGAAAGGTGATTATATTTCCTTGCAATGGGACTACTGTTCATATGTTCATTTCTACATATGATTTCCCCTAATGAAAAGCAGAGATTTAAGGAAATATAGTTAACTCCAAACCAGAGGTGGGAAAATTCTAAAATGAGCCTGGGACCATTGACAGAGAAACTTGAAGTAATTCCCACGAGTTTAAGAAATAGCTTTAATTCATTAGAACACTGAGTAATAGAAAATCTATCAATGTTGACATCAACACAGAGAGGAAAACACACATATACACACACACACACACACACACACACACACATATATATATATATATATATATATATATATATATATATATATATACACACACACACACAGAAATCACTGACAAATGTAATAATATACATATAATACAGCCAAAATCGAGAAAACCATAAATTTACATGAGATAGTGAATAAAAGTATCTGAAATGGGTACTAATGATAATTTATATCATTAATTTCAAATAAAATATATCCATAGGATGATGCTACTGCATATTATGCATCTGTGGAAGTATACAGCATCCTAATCCTATGTGAAGTATTTTTGCCAAAAAAGAATCACATCATCTGACTTGCATCTAGTCTGTCTCACTCAACTTTCCAGTTTAGAACCTAATGGTCCAAAAAGTCAGAGAATATATGTCATGAAATGGCCCATTAAAGAGGAAAAATTCAGTAAGTTCCCAAAAAGTGGTATATGTTTTGAGTTACTTTCTGGCATTTTTCAAATACCAATTTTTATAATCATTTCCATGTTACTGGGATAAAAACCCAACCAGGTACAGCTTATGGGAGGAAGGGATTTATATCAGGCTGAGTCCAGGGAACATCATGAACAGTGGAAGAAGCTGGCTCTCTTTCATATATCCAAGCAGAGAGACACCACCAAAGCCCAGTACCACAAAACAGCATTCAACATCTTTCAGAGCTTAAAGTAATGCCCATATACCTTTGGGATGGAATTTAGATCTGCTCCCAAATACACCTTAGGTCTGGACTCCAGGATTCACCCCCATTGACACCTCCTCCAGCCAGTTGACTGGAAACCCATGTTATAATCTCAATTTTTAATACACCTGACTCTATGGAGCCATACATTTAAATTGTCATATTCAAATTACCATCAATATCACTTTAAAATGACATTCCTGTGTTCCAGAATACAGAAAGTACTTGTCAAATTATTCAGGAGTTAATTATAATCATGTTTATAACTTACTTACAGGTGCTAAAACAAAAATGTGTATAAATGCATACTTTACCTTTTATTAGATTTAGACAGTGAGGAGAAACATGAGAGGCAAAGGAAAAGATAGAAGTATACATGTGAAAATATCTACAAATGTTGATTCTAGGGAATTAAGAGGAAAAATACTATGAATATATTTTTTCAACTTATTTATGTTTGATATGTTTCAGGAAAAAATTGAGAAAAGAATCAAGAAGTATTTACCAAATATTTAACAAAGTATTTAAATTAAGAAACATCATTCCTCAATGCAAGTTAGTACAATAATTGTATTATGTGTGAAATAGGGAAGTAATATTACATTTGTTTAAAATGAGGAGATAATATCATTTCTTATGATAATAACTTTTATTCCAAAGGTTTATAATCCAGAGATTCATAAAATTAAAACGAAGTAGTTCATTTTTGATTCCCAGAACCTGGCTTCCTTCTCATTCAAGCTAGTATCAACTAACATTATGGTAAGTAAAATTTACTTCATTATTTTCTTTCAGTGATTCATTGCCTGAGGTTTGCCTCCCCACATTCCCTTGACAAATATTTCTTCTCCTGAAATCTTTAGAAGGAAAGGATATTGCATAGATGTAAGTATACATTAAAATAACCTTAGAATAAATTACAAAATTATTCTTGTCAAATAAGACTGTTGGATTTTTTTTTGTTTTTGACATTTCATATATGTATATGATATATTTAGATATTATTATGCCTTCCTCTCCTATTATCCCTCTTTCCCCTATTAATATTCACCTTTCCTGGCCTTCTTAGTCCACTGAGTTAAACTAGGATTGCCTATATGACCATGGGTAGATTGGGATTTGTGAAAGAATGGGAAACTTGTAAGTGGCTACACTGCTGAAGAACCTGATTCCTGTCTTCAAGCAGCTGTTTGCTAGCAGTAGCTCCTCTGGGAGTTCAGTTTGGCAATTTGATATGAACTCTATACTTTTTTAATAGCAATTCTTTTACATCTATAGTATACAATGCATAACACTTTAAAAACAAAATGCTATTTAACAATTAATAGAGATATGAAACTATTGCAAAATTAAATATCAGGTATAACAATTTACTTACTTATAAATATATTTAATAATAGGATCTTTGTGTGGATGTAAAAACTTCTTTTTTGGCACATGTAATATTGTTTGATAAAAGTAAAAATTTCTAGTGTTCTAAGCACAGTAGGGAATACACTGCAGTTCACAGTATCATATTATATATTTTAGGACTTACTAGAAGAGAGAAGTCAAAGCTTCTATAAACAACAGAATGATTACAAGGTGTAATACTACTTTCCCTTTTTTTAAATTTTGATACATGAACTGACATTCTGGGGGCTGGAGAGGTGTCCCAGTGGCTAAGAAACTCACACTGTTCACCTTCTACATTTATGAATATTACATGTTAATGAAAAACTTAAAAATGTTTAAGGAGAAGGAAATATTTATTTGGCAAATTAATGATTAAAAACAGTGCAAAGTTATCAAAAATTGACACTATACCCATAAATTCATAAAATTAATGTAACCAAAAGTAAAAACAATAAATCATCATATTTTGAGGTATCCACAATTCCTCTCATGAAACATGAAAACATCTCTAATTTCACACCACTGATATTATTGTAGGTATTTTTGCCTACATTCAAAATATAAGGAAATGCTCAATTTCAGTTTGAAGTCAGTGAAAACAAAGAGATATTTTTTCATCAATCAAAATAGTGGCATCCTTTGAAATCTTTTCAGGGACTTAAGCTGAAAAAAAATCTTTGTACACAGGCTTGCTGCTATGCTTTAACCTTTGACTTTCCTTTATGGCTCATAGGTTTTCATTTGTATCTCATTGTTTACAAGGATGATTTTGGTGGATAAGACATCATTAAACTCATTATTATCATGCTTACACCTATAGATGCTACCCAGTTCCTCTGCTATATAATTAAAGCCCCAGAGAATTTCCTGTAGTAATTTGCACAGCTAATTGACTCTATTTTATCCTTCCTTTTTTTTGCATAAACTAAAGTTAATGGATGTCCACTGCTATTTGAATAATTCTGGAAAATTTCCTTTAATATTTCTGATATCAAAAGGAATGGTGTAAAATTATGTAGCTGTAAGGCTTCAAATGATTTTTGCACATTTTGGTTCAAATTATATACATTATTTCATGTGTATTCTGAAATAAGGAATGCAAAATACTTCCAAATAATGATATTTTAGTGTTCATTGCAAATGAAAATGCTATTGTTAAATTGAATAAATAATTCAATCTTCACTTATGCATAAATATATTCTACTTGATCCTGTCTACTTGTGTTACACTGAAAAAGGTGCTACTGATTAATACCAATTTCATAATGATAACCCTCTCACAATTGTTAGAATAAAATAAAATATTCTTTATAAAATATTCATTTATTTATAATTTGCTCTTATATATTTAAAAACAGCAGTTAGTGGATGAAGAGAACCTAGCACCTATATGTTATTATATCTTTACATTCCACAAAACTTAAATGATATAAAAAATTCTACAGAAATCTGCAACAAAACTGAAGGAGTAGAAAATTAAACATGCTAACATTTAATTTTTAAAATGTAGTGTGAAGGAGACAATTTTAAAAGCTGAGTGTTAAGAAAGCTCAAGGAAGCTGATCTTGACTTTTCAAAACACAAACATGCAATATTTAATGTAGGTCAAAATGTTGAAACAAAAGAAAAATTTCAAACAAATCCCTAGCTGTAATTGACCTACTACTTGGGTAATATTTCAAAACAGATTCAGCACATACCACTTTATTAAAAATGCTAGATGGGCCTAACATTTTAGAGCTCATTTGCTCACATGGTGCTCCAACTTTGTAAACTGTAATTTGCACTTGAATTGATAAAAGACAAGATTTAAAAAATTCCAGTTAATAGGAATCGCAGAAACAGTAATATGCTATATTCATAAATTTTATAATTTTATATTTAAAAACAAGGAAAAATACAATGTTTTGCATTTTATAGAAGAAAATTAACCATATAAGTGCCTAAAATAACCACAATATATTTATACACATGAAGACTTATACAATATCATTTGATTCTCATTTCATATAATGTTAGATTGAACCCAGCACAAGAGTAAAATTATGCAAGTAAAATTGTGCAAGAAATTATCTATGCGTAGGATCAACATATTAGTCATGGAAATAACAAAAGACTTGTAGGATTAATATAAGTATATAAATTTGGGGGAAAAGTGTTTGAAAGTCAGAGTAAGTAGTTTAACAATAAATTTTGGGCCTTTCTTCTATCTGTACAATCAAAAATATTTCTGAAAACAAGGTTTAATATAAAATGTACTTAGATGATACTATAACTTTGAAGAGATTGGTGTATCTCCCTATGTCGGCATGTCTTCTCAAATATTTCATAGATGAATGTGAATTGCATTTTTTTCTGAATAGCACAACATGAGGAAAGTAAACAAGATAAAATGGGGAAAGGCATAATTCCAAAACCTTTCTCATACATCTTTACCACAGAAGATCCTCAAGGAGGTGTTGATCAATTCCTGCATATTGATGTTTACCTATTATGTAGATGACACCTAGGATGCAGGATATTAGTGATAGAATTGTGTTTTTATTGTTCATAATAATAGTCTCATTTGGAAAATAAAGGCCAAGTCCTCCCTCAGGAAATAAAAAACATTAGTATCTACATCAACAACACAATGCCAAATCCCATTTAATAAAAAGCTCTGCTTCCAACTGCAACAGCATGCATTTGGCTCTCAGTGCTTTTGGTAAATTCCAAGGGAAAGTTATATGATGATTGAATTCAAAAATATCCTTTTTTGGGGGTTTTATTTTACCCCTTAGAGTTGAACATTTTTATCCTAAGTACCTCTGCAGGAATGCACTAACAAATGTAGTGGAACTAAACATAAATATTAATATTATTTTAGCATAAAAATCACATTCATTGCCATGAGAATCTTACGAATGAGCTCGTTCCTAAAAGATAGTCCTTAAGAATTGCTTTTCTTGTCTTTCTTTGGAAAAAATGCTTGATATTCAGCTTGATAAAACTTGGAATACACTGCAGACATATACAGCTCTACAGTAATATGCAATTTTTTGAACAAACTTTTAAGTTTAAAATAGCCAAAAAACACTAAGTAGCAACAAGTGAATATTTCAGTACTCAAGAACAAGAAAGAAAAAATACTTTTATTGATGAATTGGCCTTTCACCCAGTTTATAATATTTCATAAAGCCTTAAAAATTTATGTCACTGTACCTCCTTTTTCTTTCTGTCAGCTGCTTGCAGACCTCGTGCCAATGCAGATTCAAGTTTCCCAGTTTTTCCTGTAGAATACTGGCATCTGTTTTTGAGGAATATTGAATGATTTCTTCTCCAGTTGCATTTAGTGTTCTGACAACAGTTTGCCATTGCAAGATGCCATCCTGAAGTTCCTACAATACACCAAACAGATAAAATAGAAATGACAACTCATGTACTTTAATTTGTGAAAACATTGTATACATATGTTTTTTTCCTGGGAAAAGTAAATATAAAAGCTCCATGAATAAATTGCTTCATAAAACTGACATGCCCATATACAAAAAAACACATGACAGAAGGACACCTTTTATGTCATTAAAAAGCTCCTCACAGTTCAATTCCAGTGCTTCTCCTTAGGCTTGTCACCTAGAGGATGTTAAAATGTCCTACAAATCAATTAGTATAAAATCTTCTCAAGAACAAATTCAACTTCTTGTCCCCACAAGGATGTTCTAAGTATAATAGTCTATGAAGTGTTGTAAAATTAAACACAAAGTACTTGGGTTTCCTAGTGGTTGTCAATATTACAGGTGAATAAGATCCAACATACTTTAAATTTAGCCACAGTATTAAAAAAAACCCTCTAGAGATTTTTAAATAAAATCAATTGCTATATTAAAAGGACATTATTTCAAATTCTGAATGCATTGATATATTTTACATTACGAAGTCACATAAAACAGAATTAACTGCTTTTAGGGGCAACTCATAAAGACATCTCAAATGCACACTAATAAATCTTAAAATAATCTATAGCAACAAAAATATTTTTATGATCATTGATAGCATCAAACTTACATATCCTCTACTTTATTTGTGCTCGATGACACTAATAGTAAAATGTCAGAAAATTATATAATTAAAAAAGCAACCATTAGAGAACTTAAAATGATTTTTACCATTCAATACAAAGTGTGTTTCTTCTCTATGTACCTATTTTAAAAGTTAACATAGAATATGTTCAGAAAATATCATATTACTGAATCTGAAATTTAGAAATTTAAATAATATGAGAACTTGAAATACTTTAATATTAAAATTTAAATAACTTCCTAAATCTTACATAACTGACAGTGACAGTACATAGAATATCCTTGCTAATAGACATGATTCAAATTATCTAGGATTCCTATACTTTATCTCCAGGCTCAAATAAAGAGCCCGGGGCCCCAAGTAAAAGACAGAAGCCATGGTACGCTTCCATAATTCCAGCACATGGCCAATGCCTGTGAGTTCGGAGGTGGAGACAGGAGAATTTGCTGGAAGCTTAGGCAAGTGCAGCAAAAGAACATCAGAGTGAGAATCCAGAGCAAGGAAACCTACCTCAAATAAGGTAGACAGGCAAGGACTGACCAAGAAGTTGTCCTCGGGTCTCCCAATACATCTTATAAAAATCACATACTCACATACACATATATGCATACATTTTTAAGATTGGATAGGGCTTGGATTCATGGAAATGCAGGGAAAGCAAAAAGAGGTCAAAATTCAAGGTCTTTGAAGGGCAGCCTCTAATCCTGAATATATAGTTGAATTCTATGTCACTGTATAAGATTCTCAGTGAAGAGAGAAGGGTACTATAGACAAATATTGTGGACAACCCAACAGTAGAGTCAATAATTGTTTTATTATTTTTATTACTTATTACTGTTATTTTTGTATAGATGAGATAACTGGATAGCTAAGAATGAAGTAAAAGCTTAAAAGTGTTTAAGTTTCATTGATATCCTAAATCAGGGCCTTTAGAGTTTCATTTATTTTTTTGATGGAAGGGATCATTAAATAGTGCACTGACATTGTGTGAGAAGGTTTTGTAAACAGGAGAAATATTTCCAGTATGTTCTCCAGAAGAATTTTCAGTGATAAAGCATAAGCATGAAAAAAAATGAATCTAACAGGAAGTAAAAATCTCATGTGGTATTTTATAGTTAGAATCTGAGCCAGAAAAAGATAGCATTTCATTTAGAAAATTAAATGTAAAATCTCAATCAACTTCACACAGTCAAAACAAATTAATTTTAATTCTATAACTTCTAAATATTTTAACTACTGAATTGTCTACTACCAATGAGCTTTCTAAGCTTTAACATTACATTCATACACTGTTGTCATAGGCAGCCTTATCTATTTCTCTAGCAATTAATATCTAGTCTTAATTTTTTATGGAATGAAAATCATAATTATATCTGTTAGATTATTCATTATAGCTAGAAAGCTTATTGTGGTTTGAATCCAGTATTAAAACACTCATTCTTAATATGCACTGAATATCAGATTACTCTAGGGAAGTTGTTCAAAATGCAAAAGCTCAGAATTTCAGAATCTCAGAGATAGACATAGCACACATAGACCACTAGATAGACTATAAAAGAAAGGGTAGAGATAGACTAAAATGTATGATGGTGGGTTGGTAGAAATAACTGGTTTGCTTTATAATGACTGTATTATACTTGATTTATTTTATACATTTTCAATTATGAAGTTTTTCAAAATTATAAAAACTGCCATTGTTATGTATCTAAGTTTCTCAAGTCTGGCAAAATTGTGGGAAGGAAAGAGAAAATGCAAGCAAGGAAAAATGCTTACTTTTAGGAGATAAATGAATATGCAAAATAAAAACTTTTATGAAGCATTGTTTCAATTTTATAAAAACCTTCTAAAATTTTCCAAAATTGTATGGAAATACAATAAATGGAATACAAAGTATGACAAATGAAGAAAAGGAATGAGATCAAAAGTATTTCTCAGAAACCGTAAAATGACAAATTGCATGAACTATTTAAGATATAAAAACTGGCAAAAACAAACCAGGGAATAAAACAGGTAAACAGCAGATAAAATACATGATTGGAAGACTAGGTTAAAAAAAAGCTGAGGGAAGCAGAATAAAGAATATATCATTAGTGAGCAAGCAGGAATGTCATGAGCCCTATCCTGAAATTCACCTAGTAATTTTATGGCTACTTTGAGATAGATTAGTGGTCAATATGATTTACTATCTGGTCAATGTGAAACAATACAAGAAAATGAACCTGTGGAAAGTTTTAAAGCAATCATACTGTATTATATGGTAAAGTTTATTTATTTTATAAATATTTTAATTTATTAATTTGCAAGCAGAGAGAAAAAGAGACAGAGAGAGAGAGGGATAGAGAGAGAGACGAATGGGCACAATAGGACCTCCATCCACTGCAAACAAACTCCAAATGTATGTGCCACTTTATGCATCTGGGTTAATGTGGGTACTGCACAACCAAACCCAGGTTGTTAGACTTTGCAGGAAAGCACCTTAAACACTGAGTCATCTCTCTAGAACTATTTTTTAAGGCAATCTCTCAAATGGAACTGATTTTGTAGACTAGGATGGTGTTGAATTCACTTTTGTTAAAACTTGCCTTCTCATAATGAACCACCCCTAAATTATGAAATAGAGCCCCAGAGGAAACCTTTGAGGAAGTGGGGAGATGAACAAGAGACTTAAGCCCACAGCCAGTCAGGTAACTTGTGCAAGGATAATGGAGACAGAAACTGAAGATAGCCAACACAATCAAAAGCAGAAATCTAGAGACTCTTAAGACCTCAACAGTAAATTAGACTTAAAACTCACCTACCATGTCTCAGGGATATGAGAGGAAGAGGGGTGGAAAGATTGTAAGAGCCTTGGTGGGGGAGAATATAGAGAGACATTACCCTCCTCAACAAGAGTACACAAAAGAAACAAACAAACAACAAAAACTGGCAACCTCTTGTAAAATCCATAACCCCCTATTCCCATGGTCTGGTCCAGCAAGCCCCCCCAATAAGTAGGGCCCACAGATGGAAATGGGGCAACATCACAAGACTTGCTCATAAAACATATCTAATTATTGACAATAAATGTTAATTTAAGAAGAAGAAAAAAGGAAAAGTTTTAAGAAAATAGTAAGTATTGTATTAGGAGAGAATCAAGTTCTTATCTTCTCTTTACTTGGGTAATCTACTCTCCCATTTCTCATAACTTTCAATCTTGGCTGCTGGTCCCAAGTGATTTTCTAAATTCTTGACTCTCCTCTCACATTCTATGGGACAAAATCTTTACTTACATGTAATAGTCATTGAACTTTTTCCTTCATTACAGAACCCTTTAAGAGCCCCAAGGAGAGCTATGCACCCCTTTTCTATATATTTATAAAATATTTCTATTTAATGGCAGTTATGTATGTTACATATTTCATTTAAAGTTTATGTAATACTTAAGGCTTATTTTCATCTCTTGACAATTAAGCATATATCTCCAGATTTTAACTGTACTATAGATTTAACTTTTGGCTAAGGTCATATAGAATCCTTACTAGTCAATTGAAATCAAATAAAATTGAGGAGAGGCAACTTTTGCATATTAACAGCTAAAAAATCAAAAACTCATTATTTAATATATTATTTCTCCTCGTCTCATTTTTTAATTTCAATTTCAGCAAACATTTATTATACCCCATTAAAAATGCTTAAAACAGGTAATTAGAATGTACTCCTCTTCGATACCATCTACTACCTTTCTTTTTACCATGAGGTTTGAGACTATAAAATGCTCTTCTCATTCTGTGACCTACTGGCAATTGTCTAAAGGAAAATCATGTACAGGACAATTTATTTTAATGGCACATCATGACAAATTACAATGAAATTTTCTTCTGACATGTTTATCTCATCCATATCAGTGATATGTATGTTCATTATTATGATTATAATTGCTATTAATAAATATACCAATTAAATTCATCATGAAGTGCTTTAAGTACCAACCACATGCTTTGAAAATTTATTACAGGCTTTTTTAGTTTCTAAAAATGATGTCCTAGACAAAAGACATATGATTAATTTTCAAAACAGGTCAGAGATTCAATGCACTTGCTATGAAGGTGTGTGTGTGTGTGTGTGTGTGTGTGTGTGTGTATGTATGTTTCCAAGGATCTAAAACTTGAGGCTTCACATTAAATCTGGACACTGACATCTATTGTAAGCAGAGATTTATTGGCTTAATAATTTTAAAATATTTTTATTTATATAAGAGAGACAGCAGAGAAACAGAGGGAGGGAGAGAGAGGGGGAGAGAGAGGGAGAGAGAGAATATATGTATGGGCACATCAGATGAATATCCCAAATTGCAATCTGGTTTTACATGGGTACTACAAGACTCCAGGCTTTGCAAGCAAGGGGCTTTAACTACTTAGCAACCTCTGCTGCCCTTGATTAATAAATTAGTTCCTTGACCAGGGATATGTATGTATCTGCCTCTATCTAAATGCAATGACATTGCTTTGATGAAAACTCTTGTTCACATCTTTCCCATTGGCTTTTCTTTGTTAAAATCAATGTTAAAACTTTCTAAACTTACAGAATTGCTCAGTCTTTTTTGGATTCTAGATCATACAGGAAAACTTTCAGGGTAATGCCTGAATGTATTTAAGAGCTGTTTTTGTTCACATTTTTTTTTCTTTCAGATTTGTTAAGAAAACAAATTGGTCTTTGTTTAAGAGGCAATTCATATCCACAGATGTGCTCATTCTTTTACTAAGTGATATTTGTTATATTGAATATGATTTGGGCATACGCTTCTTTCTACATTATCACTAACATGGTTTTAAATACAGGTTAGATATTTTGTCATGGAACATATTACATATGAGCAAATACTGGCACTTATGACAGAATGAGAGGAGAATTATGTTATTAAAAATTATCATTTTCTTCATTATGGAGGTACTATCAATTTAAGACGACATAGATTATATTCAGACCCCCTTTTTAAGGTAGAACAGAATACAGTGTATATGTTAATAAGTATAAGAATGGCTATAAAAATGTTGCTTGTTTTTCCCTAACATGACTTTTACTTATAAATTGATATTTCTATGGTTGAAGATGATTTATAAATACAAGAGTGCTGTTCATTTACATTTTAGTAAATGAACTGGGTGTGATTCTCATTAGCAGAAAACATGGCAGAAAAGAAAGCCAAAACCTGGGTTTGATCTTGCCTCTGAGAGAAGGGAGATGGAGAGGAGAGATAGGAGGTAACAGGATAGAGGCAGATTGAAATTTCCATTTTGTCTTGTAGGAATTCTATTTGCCTATGGTATGGAACAATCTCTGAATGAATATGTGTTGTAGGTAAGGTATTTCATAGCAGGTAAACATTTTGTCAAATGGGCTCCACTCTTTGATGTTATTCAATAGTACAGAAACTTGGGTTTTCCTGTCAACACCAAATATAATGAAAGATATCAAATCAAACAAATAACTGTGCAGAATGACATATAGTAGAATCCTGCAGATTGTTTGAGGACAAGATAGATCAATTAATTGTAAAAATCATGCTTATGACTATGGTTGCGCTGGGGTAGGGACTTGTAAGAGAATGAGGAAATGCTATAGAGACGTTGTAATTACTATTATAAATTCTATGAGGATAGTTTTTCCCTTTTCATGTATAACCCAGGAATGGTGTCAAGCAATGCTTAGCTTATTAATTGTTTCACTCATATTTTTAATACATGGGGAAGAAATGAGCTTGCCATCTCTGGCCTCTGGATTGGTTGCTAATTCCCAAATGATTCACAATTGAATTTTATATATATATATATATATATATATATATATATATATATATATATATATATATATATATATATATATTACTCTAAGAGAAAAATAGACATTAAATTCAATTTGGTTTTATCATCTCATATTTTAGCTCAAATAATCTATTAGGTGAAGGGCTAGTTTATTGGGCTCTTGAGAATGGAAATGCCCATAATTAAAAGAAAGGCAATAAAAACATAACTATATGCTTAATATTATTGATTTTAATCAATTTGCATACATTAGAGAGGCTGAGATACAAAGTAACACTGCACATAAAAACCCCATCTTTTATGCCCCCTCTCAAGTTAGGAAGGCATTAAGAACAAACTGCTCTATTTTTGTTCACATTTTAATTACAGATGTTAGGTATCTTGATGTCTAACTCATCATCTGAACTGTGGTAATGATCCTCTCACAGAAGCATATTTGAAGAGGTATTGTCAGAAACAATTATGTATTTCTTCTTGGGTGGATATGTTCTTTGGAAACCAAAGTACATCAGGCACAAGAATTGATTCTCTGTTATTAGCATACTTGTACAATGCCAACAATCTGTACCTTAGTGAACCAAGTACAAAGCCATGTAATCTAAGAATAGAACAACCAACAGAGTTAAGACAATTCTCAGTTAGATCTTCAGCATTCATCCATGTGACTACCTAAAATGCAGGAATACTTGCAGAGGTAGAAACTATCACAGATTTGACTTTCTGATTAATGGAACTTATATAAAAGAAATGAAGGAATTATCAAATGTAAATGTTTCAGAATTTTTTTTTATCCCTAACAATGGTTTCCTCTTAAGCTATCACTCAGCATTTCAGACCTTCTTCATTTGGTTAAAACCACAAGGGAAACATTTTTAAACCAACATTAATATAACCCTTGAAATTGCTCTCTCTTGTTGATTTACTTATTTGAATAATGTCTCCATCAAACTTATAAAATCAGAAATTATCAAATTACTTTTGTTGCACCCTTGATCTTCTTTTCCCAAGGCCATTCTTTACCTATTTGTTACTGTTCTTGTCCAGTTGATACCATTGTTATTGTTTTCCATAAGGTCTGCCTGCTTTGTATTACAGTTCTCCCATATTAGAAATATAACATCCTGATTTTATACTCAAACCATTTAACTGTATCACATCCTGCACAATCTTTCCAGATTAATTTTCCAAATGGGTAATTCCTCTTGTTTGCATATTGAAGTCCAGCTTCGATAACAGTAAAGATTTCATAGTATGTCTGCAGAAAACCTTTCTAGGTTTAAAAAAATGACTTTCCAATTACATATGCATGCTTTGTTACAGATGATCAACTTAACTGTAATGGGAGTTCGCTGCTCATTCCCCACGTCTTTGCCTATTTTCTCTCTATCGTGCATGCTCCCATATCTGTTTATAGTATCTTTTCATTCTATTCAACTAGACCAGGAACTTGAGAGAACTTGAGAGAAGAAGCACATTTGCCTCTGTCCCGTGATTAACAAAGTGCCTCATGGTGATGCTCAAAATGCATTTGTTAAATAGATAAGGGAAGATATATCCCCAATGATGTCACATGATTTAATTCATATATGGGTAAATTTTCAACCAGAAATAATCTGTCTATTCTGTACAAACCCAGAGAAACTTAAAATGGGTCTACTCAGGTGTTTGCCAAAACATAAAATTTCAGCTTACTTTTTTTTCAATTTCAAGTTAATGATTGTTCTTAATGCAATGACTGTTATCTTTGAGTTTGCTAGCATCCTAATAAGTTGATTTTTTTTAAATAAATGACTACATGAATGAATGATCTGTTTTATTGATGAACTGTAAATTGGCAAGATTTTTGTGTATGTATATGGCATCCCTGAGAGTATAAGCACACTTGATAGAAGTCATTATTAAATTCCATATTTATATTTTAAAACATAAGTACACTTCTAATAAAATTTAGTGTTGAGGGTTTAAGAAAATACTATTGCTACCAGCAGGTGAAAGAAAATAAAAAATTTAGCAATTCACATGAGCATCAGGGATGACTTGTTCTGAGCTCTTCCAGAGCCATTATACTCTGTCCTCAACAGCAGCACTGCATTGGAGTAATAGTAGAGAAATATTAGAGAAAATGCATCTATTGTGAAGAATTGAAAACTTATCCCACAAAATAGTTGCCACACATTTTCTTGGTATCTTTATCCAAAACAATGAAAATGTCCATAAAAAGAAAATAGACAAATGATGAGTTATGTATGGAATATTAATCAGCAATGAAGATGAATGAGCCACTTTACAGTGTGAATGGATCTCAAAATGGTATGCTGATCAAAATATTATATATTGTTGTATTCCATTTATGGGAATTAGAGACCACACAAAAGTAATTTATTCTATGGAAATCAGTTCCATAAGGTAGGTAAGAGGTAGTAATTTTTGGGAAGTAGTATGAGGCAACCTTTATAGGTGATATAAATATTCTTTTATTGATTGAGGTTTTGAGTTTATAAATTGAACCATGACAAAGATAATGGACTGACTGCATATTTTAGCAATTGTGAGTTTGTTGTTACTAGGGAAATCCTCCTATGTGTCCTTAAAAAGCCATTATAGTCATAGTTAATAAATTCCAGTTCCTCAAAATCATATTATTTTGTGGGTCACTTTGATCAATAGCTCATAATGAGAAGGAACCAATAACTGGGACAAGGAGATGCAGGCCTGAGCAATTATTTTTGAGATTAGGTTTTCTCCCATTCTATTCATGGCCTCTCCTACCAGATTGTGCCCTCACCTTCCACCTGTCAAAGCAGTTGAATGCTTATCTGAGACCTAAGTTAAGATCCTATTGCAGAAGAAATCACAGAGTGTCATCAAACAACACCAAGAGATCCTGCTAGATTCAGAATGGTAACCAGCTCCCAGATGGTAGAATGTGTAGCATTGGTAGGTGTTGCATGAGCTGCTAGGGAAATTGGTTAATAATATTTGGAGAAAGCAGAGACCACTGATATAAAATATAGACAAATGTTACAAGAATGCTAAACATATGACTATATGGAAAAGACCAGCAGGTGTAGAAATGTTCATCTGTGCAATAGTTTCACTAAACCGAAGAGGGTAATCAACAACTTACTGATTGTCCACGAGATCCACTTAGTGACAAGGAACCCTTAAGCAGAACTTGGATCCATAGAAAAATCCTATGGGGACCAAGAACCCGGGCTCCAAGGGGAAATTCCCACTACCACAGAGCTACAGAGAGGCTACATCATTTAGGAGCTAGCCAAAATAGCAATGTTTTCTCATTTAACCTATATTGATCTCACTCTCCGATGGAGACTCTTTTTGTATTTTTCAGAAGGCATTGAGAGAGCTGAGGACAACTCAATTCCACCAACAAGACATTGGATGATGGCTGACATCCTGGCAGAAGACAAACCACACCTAGCCATCACACAGGGCCCAAATGAAGCTTACCAGAAAGTGATGAGACAAACAGGAGACCAATCACCACAGCAAGTCTGATAACCCATGAAAGGTCAATGGAGACAGACACCAATGATATTCATCACAGCCCAGGGTAAAGATGCACAGATACTTAAGATCTCAACAATAAAGCAGACTCAAAACTCACCCACCATGACTCAGGGAACTGAGAGGAAGTGGGGGCAGAAAGATTGTAAGAGCCATATCCAGAGAATATCCAGAGACATTTCCCCCCCCCTCAGCAACAATACACAAAAGGGGAAAAAAAGAAAGAAAAACTGGCTACCTCTGGTGCAGTTCATAACCCCCTAACTTATGGACAGATCCAGTATGCACACTGAGGAAGGACTTCGGTGGGTCGTGACAGAGAGGAGGGAAATGGATATTTGCAAGATTTGCTCATATAATTTATATACTTATTCATAATAAAGGCATTAAAATTATATTAATTTCACCCTGGAAAAATAAATGTTCTGGCATGGACAAATAATGTGTATATACATATCTAATGACAAATGAAATTATTAAAATGTATTAATTGGATGAATATGAATATTATATAAAATTTTTGAAAGATTGAATTTAACAGGTACAATTTTGATTTGAAATAAACTCTATCTCTTCCCAAATAAATCTGTTTCATTTCATATGAATTTTTACTTCAAGTAACAAATAAAAATAGTATCAAAGTAAATTGCCCAAGTATACTTATTTACATGCCATTTTATGTATTTTATCAATAGGGAAATTCAATGAATGCATGCACTTTTTTCTATTAGTTTACACAGCACTTATAGTCAACTATAATGGTAGGAAAAAAGCTGAAACAATGGGTGATTGCCAAACTTCTGTCATTTGAAGCCAGAATTTAAAAGGGATCTGAAGCCTAATCAGGTTATGTGAGGACAGATGTAGTGAATCAGTGGGGATGATAAAATTTGCCCTTTTGTCTCCAAACACAGTAATGAAATTGGGCAATCTATAAAACAAGGAACTTGTTCTCTGTCATTCAGGAATGTGGTTATGAATGTAGAAGAAATGTTTTGTAGATAAAGAAAGGAAAAGTGAGGATCATAAATTCTAAAGGGGAAAATTGCTCAGGAAATTTGCAAGGTTATAAAGAATCAAATATTGACAATATATTGGTGATCCCAGTGAATATAAAACAATCAGCAAAGTCTTATGTGATTCATGCCACAATATAGATGCTCCCCATATGACTGCAGATTCTAAAAGAGGATAAACATGGGCTGAAAAGAGGGACACATCACCAAGAACAAATATTAAAATCCACACAGAACCATGTGAAGCCAGAGGGAAAGCCAGGTCTGAAATGAATTGTGTTTTGGGATAATGTCAAAGACAACACTCAGGACCCTTTTCCTTCCACTCAGAGAAAGATGAACTGGAAAGACCAAGGCTCACCAACTGAAGCAGAAGAGGAAAGGTTAGGACTGGAGATGACATCGAAAGCACAGCTGAGCAGTTTCTTTGGCTTGTCTGTTCAGTCAAGGAGAATGTTCATCCAATGCGAAAAAAGCAAAAAAGTACAGGGAAAATGAAGCCCTAAATAGGTGAGGGAATTTTTCAAAGAGCATCTTACTACATAAGTGAGTGAAACATCTCTGGCCATAGAGCACTTGGAATCCAGGACAATGGAGAACTTGTAGGGTCAAGTCAAACTCTGATGTAAGTGGTCTTTGAGGAAACATGTTAACACTGGAGATGGACAAATGCCATTGCTTTTTTCAATAGTAGAGAGAAATCACTGCTACAGCTCTCCATCCATTCTGCAAAGGTGCCTCGCTAGATGACCAAACAGGGTGCAGACAAACAGTGCTTAATGCAGACAATGAGTCAGCAGCTAAGTTGCATTTGTGGGAAAACTTGTTCTCACAGTGGACATGCCTACCTGCATTTGGGGTTAAAACTTTCAGAAGTATGAAAATTGTATGGAACATTTCTAAACAATTAAAAAAAAACTTTTATTTAGCTAAACAAAGTTCTCCTGGGCTACTAAAATAAAGGAACTAATGTTTTTACACACATTATTGCCATCTCTTGGCAAAATGTAGAGTCATCTCTTATTGTGAACAATGACCCAGTAACCTTCTGGATTTGTGGAGAGAAATAAATATTTCAAAGAAGTTGAGAGATTCATATAAGAGTGAGATTCTTGAAAGGAAAGACATGTTAAAACCATAGTGGGGCTGGGGAGATTGTTCAGTGACTAAAGGCACTTACTGGCAAAGCATTATGAGCCAGGTTCAATCCCCCAGTACCCGTGGGAACTCAGATGCACAAAGTGGCACATCATCTGTAGTTTGTTTGCAGTGGTGTGAGGCTCTGGCATGTTCATCACTCTATCTCTCTTTCTCCACTTGCAAACAAATAAATAAAAATGTAAAAATGACTGCAAAAATATCCCACAGTAGATGACTGTCCTGATCAGTGAACACTGAAAATGATCTCACTGAAGTATTATTCTTGTTTATTCTTTTAGTTTTCTTTCATTTTGATTATACTTTCACAATGAAGAAAAAACTCTACATTGAAATTTAGTGAATACAACCTTACTCAAGAAAAAAATCAATTTTTTTAATTTGAAGAAGAAAATGCACAAAATAGTTTTTCCAACTGTTGTATTTTAATTGCTCAAAAACTTTCCAAATTCATGTATGCTGTTTTATTTACAATAATATTTAAATATAAATTACTACTATACTCACATTAAGTAGATATTATTAAAGTTCTTCCATGTGTAGCCAGAAAAATATATCTGTAATCTTGAGTCTTATTTCATTCCATGTCAAGGGACATCATTAAGCTCTTGTAGTATAAATTCCTAGCTCTTTAAAAAGGTTTGTTTTTTTTAATTTTACCATTTATGAGAGGGAGGAGAGGGAGAGAGCAAGAGAGCGAGAGAGCGAGAGCAAGAGAGAAAGAGAGAGAGAGAAAGAGAGAGAGAGAGAGAGAGAGAGAGAGAGAGAGACCAACAGAGAGTCAGAGAGTGAGCATGGGTGTTCCAGGCCTCCTGCTGCAGCCAAGGAACTGCAGATGTATGTGCCACATTGTGTGCATTTGCCTTTATGTGGGTACTGGGGCATTGAATCCAGGCCATCAGGATTTGTAAGCAAGTGCCTTTTAACCACTAAGAAATCTCTCCAGCCTTCCTATCTCTTTTAATGGATTTTTATATAATATATTGTAATAAATCAATGTCTACCATGAAAATATCTAGAAAGGAAATGTTTAGAATTTCTTTAGGTTTGCTTATTTGACACCACAAATGTGCTTTTTTTTAAATTTAATATTTATTGTCCATAATGAGTTAAATTATTTAGTGGGCAAACCATGCGTTGTTATCCCAGCTTCCCCAATTCCCCCCTCCCCATCCCTGATCAGTTGTATATCCTCCTTCGTGGGCTGTCTGTATTAGTCCTTGTGGCAAGGGATCCTGTATATCTTAGTACTCGTCCCGGTCTTCCTGGACTAAGTGTGTTGTTACTGATGGGTGCTATGCCTCTGGACCGTCTCCCCCACCACGAAAGATTGTGACAAATGTGCATTTAAGAGGAATTTTGATTAGGCTACATGTATTTATAAGTATTAGAACACCATGATTCTTGATAATATGAATATTTGTGTAAAGTCCATTGTATCTAATCTTCTGTTTTCCTTTGAAAGAAGGCAAGTGTTACAAATTGCGTTTTCCCCCTGCGGTTAAACTTAATGAAAATTCTGTCCACTAGCAATCAAACGGATCTTTTTTATTATCCAAACAAATATTCTCAAGTGATTTATTCTTGTTAGAAAGTCCTATACTGACATGATGCAAGAGCACAAACAAGAATCCAATTTCTTTTAGATAAGCTTGCTTGTGAGATATACAATAGTAGTAGAGAAGATATATTCTTACATTTATGTAACTCAGGTTATGTAGACAGACTTTAGTATTGTACAATTAAACATATTTAATTAGTCAAATTAAGAAACAAATATAAACATATTTTCTATGAAAACAGAAGATTGAATAAGACTCATCAGAAATATTACAACAATGGGCAATATCAACAATAATGTAAGATGTTCCTGAGACAGTATGTCTTATTATAATAATAAGTCAGCACACTGTTTAAGAAATTTAATTTAATTTTCAAATTTAAGAATTTGAAAAGACATATGAAGAACACTTTCATACTTTCATAACCCAAGTATTTAAATACTATGTTTATGTCAAGAAGACATCCTAAGAATTAGAAAATCTGAATCAACATGTTAACAAATTGAAATTTCTTGAAAATGAATTCCTACAAAAAGGACAAATTCAAAAATTCAAGTGGGAATAAGTGAATATTCAAAGATTTGTCTTTCTTAATTCAACAAATGAAGGTTATATTTTTTTACATTCTGCAATTCATAAGAGTTAGCAATACAGCTTTGGAATAATGGTTTAACATTCTTTGCTCATAGAAATGTTTTCCAAGTGGCACTTTTTTTTGATGGGGGGAAAATTTTTATTTTGGCTTACATCTGATGGGAGGCTCCATGATAACAGGGGAAAGCATGGCATGAGCAGAGGCTGGACATCACCTCCTTGCCACAGCCGGTAGAAAACAGCCAAATATTAAAAATTGTATGGTAAGCTGTAGAAACAGCTCAGTAGTAGAGTGCCTGCCTAGTATGCATGAAGCCCCATATTTCTTCACCAGAAAGATACACCTTACCCCAGCATGACGATTATACAGAAGAAAGTGATTTAAGTTTTTTTTCTTAAAACAAAATAAAAAGCACTTTTTGTGAAATTATTTACCTTTCCCCATATAGCATAGCACTTGGGCAAAAATGGAATATAGATGCGTTACCTTTTAAAATACTTGTCTACATTTCCAGCCTTTTATGCTCTGAACATTGAGAATTATAAGCCAAAAAAAGCAAAATTAAGACCACAATTTCTTTCCTCAAATATTTAAAAACAAACTTAAATTACTATAAATTTAAATTACAACATGCCTATATATGTGTTCATATACTGGAACTTACATAGTGAGAGAAAGGGTTTGACTCATATTAATTGATAAAAATTGTGTGTGTGTGCATGTTAAAAAAGGTTATTGCTACCTGTGTGTCTGTGAAAACAGTCTGTGTATGAGTTGATAATATTTTAAATAATATTTTAAATGAGCTATAATCACAAGTAACTATTTGAATCACTTACAACATTTTTCTTTACTTGCCATGCAATGAAAACCTTTGTTTGTATTCATGACTATTAAGAGTAAATGCTTAAATGAACATTTGGTGAAAAGATTTAGTCAATCACTAGTCTTCAATCCTTTTGCTTATTTTTCTTGGCATAAGAATAGCAAGGTCAGAATCATATTTAAATACTGTAATCTTTATACTAAAATCTCTGCCTCTGTGATATGTCAGTTCTATTCTACTCAAATACACCACTTATAAAAGATGTGACAATAAGATTAATACAGCCCTTAGTTAATTTAAACCACATTTTAGTAATAACGCTAACCGTTTATTTGCTAGCATACATCTAAAAGATTAATATTTGCAAAGTTGATATATTCTGCCACATAAAAATAATATACTGTATATTAAATCAGAATTAATAAAAAAAGTTATTAGTTTTCAAAATTTTAGAGAAAATTTGATTTATCACAGATTTAAGATAGATTAATCAAGGCAATAAAAAGAGAAGCATGATTCATATGACATAATTTATCAATTTGTCATGTAAGTGACTCTGAGAAAGTCACCGAATCCCCTTCAGTTTATGCTTTTGTAAAATTTAAAATAACATCATGTCAGTGCCAGCAACCTAAAGTTGTTTTATGGACAAAATTACGTCTTATGAGTTAATTCCTAATTATTACATTTTCATGTCCTTTGATTGTAGGTATCTTATGCCTTACTGATATGAATTATCTTCTAAAATTTATACATATTTTCAACAACAGAACATATATTGCTTTGAAATTTAATTGTAAATCTCTTTTGTAAATATCAAACCTTATAATAAATAGTAACCCATTCCCATTGCTCTTATAGGCTACAGATTTTACCCAAAAGCACTGCAGTATTGCAGGTTACTCATTTGTTTTATATATTAAGATTTTTGATCCAGGATGATGATTGATAGTTATTGATATAACTAGCCTTCTAGAACTTCATTTGTAAATAAACAGTGCTTGATTTTGATTTTTCCCATGAGTTATTCTGACTTTTTCCATAACATACATTTGCATGGTCTAAGAAATGTTTTTTTGCACCTCTAATGTCAGTGACAAATTTTTCAACAACATAAGGTATGTTTTGGATGAGTTTCCTTCTGTGAATTGACAAAATGTATGTTATGTTAAATCAAAGAGAAATCAGCTGTAAACAAACAACCTCTCTGCATCTTATGTAAAGAAAATTAATGATACCACCTCAGCAAGTCAGATAAACCATGAAAGGTCAATGGAGACAAACACCAATTATACCCAACACAACCCAAGGCAAATATCCAGAGATAATTAAGATCTCAACCATATAAGAGACTTAAAACTCACCCTCCATGACTCAGGGAACTGAGCAGAACAGGGGTCAGAAAGATTATAAGAGCCATGGTGGGGGTGAAATATCCAGAGTCATTTTCCCCCTCAGAAACAGCACTTAAAGGAGGGAAAAACTGGCTATCTCTTGTGCAATTCATAACCCCTTGCCGCATGTACTGATCCAGTATGCCCACTGAGGAGTTCCCCCCAGTTTGTTGGGGACAGGAAGGAGGTAAATGGAGGCACTTTCACAAGATTTCCTTATAAATTGTATCTAATTATTAACAGTAAAAATGTTTTAAAATAAACCTAGGGCATAAGCCAGAGTTAGCATGTAGTGGCCTAGCTTCTTTTTTTAGGAGTTTATATACATCAGTCCTTGGAAATATACCATCCTCTAAATTGGGTCCCTTGTTATTGAGAACTGTTATAGTCAGGGTGATATTTCTCATCACAGACTTTTGACACTGGATATTCAAAATCAATGTATCTAATAACCCAACCATAATAAAAAATGGAAGTTTTTTTTTTAAATTATGCCTAACTTGGAGGAATTTAATTGTAACTGAACAGCAGTGGTCACTACATTGATCTTTAAAGCATTTGAAAAATTCACTCTACTTGGGAACATCTTAACAAGTTTCAGGATAGTACTAAATGGACAATTAGTAAACCATTAAGTAGAACAAAGACTCTTGGCTAATTCACATTTTTATTTGTATTATTTCTAATGTTATATTCATATTTCCTCTTACTTTATTTAAATAACAACAATTCCATATTCAGTATGACCAGGTGCCCTGAGACATTGTTTACCAATACTAGGAATGAATAATTATGAAGATTTCCACACCTTTATTTCACTTTATCATTGCCTTTAATTAAAAATTAACAATTTCTAAGAAGTCCACATTTTAAAAAATAAGAAAAAAAGGTTACTATGATATGTTCAAGTGCCTTGTGGCCAATAGGGAACAGTGGTTAAAGTTAACTACACATGAAATCAACATCAACATGTCCACAGCAGGGCTGGAGAGATGATCCAGTGGTTAAGGCACTTGCCTACAATGCCTACAATGCAGAAAAACCTAGGCTTGGTTCCCAGGTACCCACATAAAGTCAGATGCACAAAGTTGCATGCATCTGGAGTTTGTTTGCCATGGCTAGAGGCCCTGTCATAGCCATTCTCTCTCTCTCTCTCTCTCTCTCTCTCTCTCTCTCTCTCTCTCTCTCCTTGAAAATTAATAAACAAAATGTTGTTTAGAAAGATCCACAGCAGAAGCTGGGCAGATAGCTCAGTGGTTAGAGGAAATCTGAGATCCATCCTCCACAATGTCCTTAAGGTCACAAAGTGGCCCGGGACTCTGTAATCCCAATGCATCTCAGGCAATGGGAGGAGGAGACAGTAGGATGTGGAAGTTCAAAAATAGCAGCAACAAAACAAAAGACTGTCTCAGAAGAAGGTAGAAGGAAAAGAAAAAAAAAACAGAGGCTATCCCCTGACCTCCACACTTATACGCTGGCATGTATGTTTACGCGCGCACACACACACACACACACACACACACACACACACTACATACATATACACAAATCATTTTTATTAATTTATTAATAGTAATTAGAAACACTGTATGAACAAGACTTTTGTTGGTACTCCCATTTTCCTATTCCCTGCTCCCAATCTAATCCAATGAGTACTTCCCTTCCTGGGATTTCTAGAATGACCCATGGAATGAAGAGCTATGAATTATATCAGAACTAGCCAGGTTTTTATTCTTTGAGTGGGGCAATGCCTCTGGATATCCCCCTCCACCATGGCTCTTATTCTCTTTCTGCCTCCTCTTCTGTAAAATTCTCTGAGCCATGGAGGGTGCTCCATGTAAACAGTAAACAGTCTCTTTTACTGTTGAGCTCTTAAGTGTCTCTGGGTTTCTGCTTTGGACTATACAAAAAAAAATTCTTAAATGCCAATTATTACCAGGTTTGTTTTAAAGTTTTGACACATGAAGTGTTCTAAATATATTCTTGGCTTAAATATTATTCAGAGGAAAACAAAAAAGATTTCATAAATTTAAAAATATCTTAACTGTAAAAATTATATTACAAAATTAAGAATTATAATACCTAAAATTGGTATTTAATAGCCCACAAAGTACTGTAATTGATCTCGCTGTTTTATATAGTCACCTATTAAAATGAAATATTGAAGCCATTTTATACTGATTTTACAGTTTTGAAATATGATCAGTGATATTTGGAAAATATTTATAGAAAGAGAAAAAAACACTGATTAGAATTAATTTGCTCATTAGAATGGCTGAGGGATCCCATGATCTGCAGGTTGGTCTTCTGGAGACCTGGCAGAGAAAATGATGTTGGTATCCCTGGGTGATTCGTTCGAAGATTATCCATCTACACAGATAACAAATTCTCCAAATACATCCCATAAATGATGTAATATTTGCATATTACTTACAGACATCCTCCTGCATACTTTAATCACTAGATGCAATATACAGTGCAAATTAAATGTTAGGTGAATAGCTATTTAGAGAAAGGCAACAAGAAAAAAAGTTTATATATTTAATTCAGATTAATGTTTTCCCAATATATTTTCATCCATTCTTATTTGAATCCATGTAAGCACAACCCATGGAAAGAAAATCTCAATATTCAAGCTCAAGCCATAATGTAGAAAGACTTCCTTTTATTCATTGGTTTGTATGATTTAGGTACTTAATTGATTGGGTAGGACTCATCCACACAGAGGCTCATGCAGAAGTAGCCACAAATCTATCCTTAGCATGATGTCTGTCTACCTTGTGATTAGACAGATTCATGCATAAGGTAACTATCACACAATTATTAATTTAATGGAATTAAATTGATGAAGTAAATATTTTTATTACCTATCAGTTCCAACTTCTAGCCCACCATACTTTTTTCTTTTATAGTATCAAATGCACAAATTGTCTTGAAAAAAAAACTTTAGAAAGATGTTGAATTACTTCAGGCTAAAAATCCTGCTTTATTCAACATAAGGAAAAAAATACCTCTGGCACATCTCTGACAGAATTAAAGCAGTGCCTGTCTGAGAATGAAGTTTCACCTACAAATATGTAAGAAAAATATGTATTTGATCCTTTATCTGTTTGTTTGTGGCAGCCAACTTTGAATGGATGAGTATAGGATAAGGATGTTAATACAGGACAAGTATGATTTTTGCAACTCAGGAATAATATTGCAAACAGTAAAGAGCCTGTTTACTGAAATAGAGCATCCAACATATAAATTTAAAAATAAAAAGCCTTTGTCAGAATAAGGCATTCATCAAACATAATGACACTCAAAGCTACCTTTTTAATAAAACACCCCATAAAAGTTCAATAAAAATTTTAATATGTTACAGGTTGCGGAATAAAGGTAATTAAATGTCTTGTAGAGGTAGAAAAAGGCCTTGGGAAAAGTGAATGATTTTAATTAGAGGTAAAAGAATAATTCAGAAATAAATGGATTATTGTAGAAAAAAATCTTATCAATATGCTAATCACTCTAGTGCCCTTATCATGAGGGAGAATCTTAAATAGGTGCTTGGGTTTCTAGTAGCTAACCCCTTGGCATTTTCTGATGCTAGAAATTTCATTAGAGACAGGCTGTAAACCTTGATTACTTTTCTAGTAAGGACATTGTGGCTTGTCGATCTCCAATCTTTTAAATATGCTAATGTCACATGGAAAAAAAACTGACTCCTGCATGGCAAGCAAGCTGCGCTGGGATTGGATAAGTCCAGAAAAACCATCATCTGCAAGAGAGAGATAAGTAAGGCTTAATTTTCTGTGGTCTCTTGAGAATATATTATGAGAAATGTGAAATAAAGAATTTAAAACAGCAACAGAAGCTAAAAAATCACGTTATTAATGACTCTTGAGTAGCCATGGTTTCTTTTTTTTTCAATGTGAATATAAATGACTTGGCAAAGATGAGAATACAGGCTGAAAAAAAAAACTGTAGTGAATAAACAGAATCGGTGAGGAAAATAGGAAAATGTAACCATGTCTTGAAAATGTTTGTGATATTGTCTTGAGAGAATGAACTGTGCAGGGTTTATGTAAACAAAAGTTTTATAAATCTTTGCTCAGCTGGTTGTTTTGGGAAATAAATGGAAACAAACAGGGAAACAGACTATATGCTAGAGGAGTTTGTTGAGAATGATAAGGGACATTGAAATGACAGGATTTAAAATAATAGCCTGATCTTTGTAAATCATGTGAGTGCTTCAGGATGCTCTAGAGCTAAACACAACAGCATTATCATTACAGATAAAGACCTCTGATGTCCACTCTGAGACTCCCTCCATATATTAAAGAAGAGAGCTTGCCATTTTGATGAATCCAAAATGACAATTGCTTGGAAGGGTGGGCAATCAGGCACCTTTAAATCTTATGGGTTTTGTGCCCATGATATTGCTTGGTAGATTTTATATTCCAACTGGAAGACAAATAATGTGACTTGTTTTTTATGTAGAAGGGATAAAAATAGGAATGGTAGGAAGGTCTGAACCAAAAAATGTGCTGTTATATACAATCAAAATTCAGTTATGACATGCAAAATTCAGATATGACATATCCTTTAAAAGAGCTAAAAAACAAACAACCCCACAAATCATCTGGAGATGAGAGTGGCAAGGTGTTCTTTCTCATTAACCTTCTGTGGACTCAGCATCCACAAGGCAGGGGGCTGTTCCTCTGACAAAGGATTTCCACAAACACAGGTAAACTGCAGAAAATTTGCCCTGAAGTTTTATTTTGTTCTTTTGCCCAACAATGTTCTACTGTCATTAGGCCTCAGAATATTTTTTTTAACTTTGAACACTTTCATATGTATATACATGTATTTGATATATTCTCATCTGACTCCCCCCTTCTCTTTTTCTCCCCTCCCATTAACACCCTTATTCCCATTGGATCCCCATCTGACATTCATGCAGTTTTGGACCAACAGAGTTAAATTTCAGTTATATAGAAGCAGCCACCTGCATTCTGTTTCATTTAATTTCTCGCCCATGAATAGGGAAATCAATTTCTCCTAGTTGATCTCCCCCTTGCTCCTCAATGGCATTACTCTAATCAATAGAAATTGTTTTATCAACTGCTTCAATATGAACTCTAAAGAAGATGAAAAATTCAAAGGTAATATGGACATTTCTTTGACACTCCACATTACTGATGACTAATTATGAAGGGCAACATGAGATGCCCCATTGATGCCTTCTCTTATATATTTTTTCAACTTATTCCCACGTGTATTCAGAAGAAGGTATGATATTCTTAATGTTCAAAGTTATGCATGTGAGTTATATTTGATTTTATTTAAATATTTATTAATTTACTGTAGAGGGTTTAATGGTAGCAAAACAAGTCTTCTGGCAGAAAAATGAGAAAGTCGCCTTCAGTGAATCCTAGCAATTGAAAAGATGCTTTAGCATACTGAATGCTTTACAAATGTATAAGATGTCAATATATTTTATAGGCTCTCTATTTTGCCTTGTGGGCATTTTCTTTTATTTTTCAAATTAGACAATATATATTTATTAGTCTTCTAATAAGAAAAATAAAAAGCAAAGAAAAATTGAAAAGGTAGACATTTTGTAATTGATTTTTGGTTCATCTTTGCAGATATTACATTAGAATCTAGCACTGAGTAACCAGAACTTGTTTTGTGGAGTTTTCTTATTTGAGTTGAAGGATGGAAGGCAGGCAGAGAAATAAGCCATAAGAGAATAATTGTGCAAATAACTTGCTCTGTGCAGGAGCAAATTAAATTTCCCTCACTGGTAGTCACTCAGTAAATATTAATTGATGACAAATAAGAAAAATGAGTTTTTGTTTTGGTGAACTGCACAACAGAATTCCATATTTTCACATTAGCTAAAGGCTAAAGCAAAATTGATATAGCACAAGTTTGCAATCAGGTGCTAATCATTTATTCCTAGAGGGACAACGTCAGTGGTAAATATGAAGACCTTATTTACTTGCTAAATGTAACTTTGTCACCATTATCTATTTCTCCTTATGCCACAAATGGTACCATAATTGGACACATATCACTTTAGTGCTATTTTTCAATCTTTTATCTGAGGAATAGAAAAATATGTGACTGACAAAATACAACTTCAAATCACATGCAAAACCTAACACACACAACTGCTGAGCTTTGGCTTTATAATTGTGATGAGATACCACAAAATTAGAAACAAAAAGACGAAAGCAGGAAAGAAATGTGAGTTACCACATCCTAAAGAATTCTAGCCCTACAGCAATCAGCATAGGATAGGCATAAGTGTTAGAAATAGCAAACAGGAGTGAAGTGTTAATCACTACCAATTTTCTATGGAGGTAAGTCTAATGACTAGCAAGAAACATCTTCAGAGTGAAACTGTAGAAAACTTTAGGGAATTTTCAAGAAATAATTTTCTCTCCAAAATTATTTATCCAATGGTCATCACTCCAAACTCCATAGATATATGTAATTGCAATTACAAACAAAAATGCAAGGCTAATGAAATGTATCTGGAGAAAGCTATATGGTTGAATCAAAATCTCTATGTTAATGGCTGGATTATGAAATTCCATGAACAAAAACTATGAATGGGCCCTCTGTCTCTCTCTCTTTCTGTCTTTCTCTCTGTGTGTGCATGCTGTTTTTGAGTGATGTGCATGCATTTGTGCATGTGTGTCACTATGTGTTTATGTTCACATGGGTGGTTTACATGTGTGAGCATGTGAATAAAGGCCAGAAGTTGACATTGTTGAGACAGCATCTCACATTATTCCAGAGCTCGTTGATTTGGCTAGTCTACCTACGCAGCTTGCACTGAGTATCTGCCTGTCTCCAGTTCCGGAGCACTGGAATTACAGGCAAACATCATCATTTCTGGCAAGTATGTGGGTGCTGGGGATCCATCCATACTCAGGCTTTCCAATTGGACAAACTGAGCCATAATTTACTCTGTAATTAGCCTTTCAATGTTCTAGCTCCTAAAGTAAAACTGAGAGATCAATTCCTTAAACTTCAGGACTGTTTCTTGTCCCCTTTACTTGTATCCTTAGTATGTAAAAGAGCTGCAGGTACATAGGGGTTCCAAAACAAAACATTAGGCAAACTAATAAATCAATGAATATGTGGATGAATGCTCAAAGAGATAATGAGGAAGGATATTAAATGATGCGCTATACTGGAACCAATACCACGAATTTAGAAACAACTAGGTAATTTTACTTGGGGTCAATTTCCTGTTATATTAAGAGAAAAGGGAATAGTAGTAGTTCGTGGTGTTCATCATTTTTAATTTGAACCTTCTATCCTTGCCATTCCTCAGAGTTTGTTCTTTTCAAATTCAACTCTCAAATGTCAATATAATGATCTAGAATAAGTGCTGGTGACTCCTTTAATCCTAGTACTTGGGAGGCAGAGGATAGAGGATCAGTGTGAAGTGAAGGCCAGCCTGAGCCTACAGGGTGAGGTCCAGGTCAGCCTGGGCTGGAGTGAAACACAACTTTGACAACTCCCCCCCCCAAAAAAAAAGGGCCTGAATTGGGTGAACCTTAAGGAAAATACAGATATCAGATGTTTCCATTAATGAGAATCAACTCAACTTGCTACCCTTTGGAGTGCACTATTTATGGATCTTGTTTCATTTGTAAATTTAATTCAGGACTAGTAAATTGGCTTTCTTATGTCCAGATCTTATATGCAAATTATCATCTGTAAAATCACAATGTTGGTTCAGAGAGCTGCTAAGTCCTTCATGCTTTTACTTTTACCTCAGGTTAGACACTAGAATCATTTAATTTTTTTAGGGCAAGATGCACCGGATCCCATACTCTTGGACTCCCAAGAAAAGATGCACTATGCAAACGTCTGATAGGGAGGCTACTAAAAATAGAAACTAGGCAATCCAGAATGGTCTATATTTGTTAACCTATACTGTTCTAACTCTCCAATGGAGATTGTATCTGTATTTTTCAGGATATAGCGAATAAGCTGTGGCCCATATAACCCTACCACCCGACAGCAGGCCAAAAGATGAGACCATGGCAAGAGATGAGCCACCACAGTCATATTGTGGAGGATCCATATGGAACCCTGCAGAGAAGGACGGGATGAACAAGGGACCCATACCCACAGCCATTCAAGCAACTCAGGATAAGCCAAATGTGTTTGTGTTTTTCAGGATACAATGAGAGAGCTGTGGCCCATCTAACCCTACCAATCCACTGTAGGCCGATGACCCAGATCCTGGCAAGAGAGGAGCCACCACAGTCATATCGTGGAGGATCCATAGGGAACCCAGCAGACAATGACAGATGAACAAAGGACCTATAACTACAGCCATTCAATCAACATAGGATAGGCCAATGAGACAGAAACCAAGGATTTTCGACACAAGGACCTCTAAGCTCACAACATTAAAGCAGCCTTATTACTCACCCACCACGACTCAGGGAACTGAGTGGAAGAGGGGGCGGAAAGATTGTGAGAGCCGTGGTGGGGGAGACAGTCCAGAGGCTTAGCACCCATCAGTAACAACACACTTGGGCCAGGAAGACTGGGATGAGTACTAAGATATACAGGATCCCTTGCCACAAGGACTAATACAGACAGCCCACGAAGGAGGATATACAACTGATCAGGGATGGGGAGGGGGGGAATTGTGGAAGTCGGGATAACAACGCATGGTTTGCCCACTAAATAATGTAACTCATTATGGACAATAAATATTAAATTAAAAATAAATTTTGTTTTTCTGTTTTGTTTTGAAATATTAACTCTGGATCTAAGGATGTAACTCAGTGGTAAGACACTTTCCTAACATTTATAAACCTTAGGTTCTATCATAGTTTGATCCAGATGTCCCCCACAAACAAATGAATGTGTTCTGATAGATTGATCCTCAGCTGATGGCAGTTTGGGTTTTACAACCTCACTAGAGATGTGTTTTGGAGGAGGACTTATAGGGGTTATAAGCCAGCTTCCCCTTGCCAGTGTCTGGCACAACTTCATGCCGCTGTTTTCAGTGCTATTGCGGAGGTGATGTCCACCCCTCTGCTCATGCCATCGTTTTCCCTGCCAGGATGGAGTCTCCCCTTGAGTCCGTAAGCCAAATAAACCCATTCTTCCATAAGCCGCATTTGCTCGGGTTCTTTCTGCTCAGCAACTAAGAAGCTGACTGAAACAGGTTCTATCTTCATCACCAAAAGGAAAAATATCACATTTCAGGGCCTCATGTCAATCAAATTAAATTAGAATTTCTGTAAGTGGCACCAAGGAATCCCTGTCTTTTTATTTTTAGCTTTCTCCCTGATTCCACTCTGAGCTACATTCCAATGTAATGTAGCCAAGTTTGGGGGTTACCTTTTAACAGATTCATTGTTGTCAACTTAGTAAATTAGGCATATTTTAATTTTATAGCCATTAAATGATTCACTCTGTGTATTTTAATGCCTAATTAAATTACATATTCACTGAAATTTGGAATGTTCCACCCTAGACGGTGAGAAACGAATGGGGTGGTGGGCAGAGTGTGTACTTCATTTGTGAAATGTGGCTCTGAAATGCACCATCAGCAGAAGTGGAAACTCTCTATAATTTGATTCAGAGCCACGTTACATTCATACTAGTTACTTTCTAGATATGCAACAATTAGGAACAAATTCTTACCAAACTCCTGTGGCTAATGGTTAGTTAAAAATCCAGAAATTTATTCAATTTGTCCAGCACCATTTGTTGAAGATGCTACCTTTACTCCAGTTGACATTGTTGGCATCTTTATCAAATATTAAGTAGCTATAGTTGCTTGAGCTTAGGGCATGGTCTTCAATTCTGTTCCATTGGTCTATCTTTCTATTCTTATGCCAGCACCATGCTTTTTTTTTGTTACAATGGCTTTGTAATATAACTTTAGATTCTGTATCGTGATACCTCCAGATGAGCTTCTTTTACTAAGGATAGCTTTGGATATGCGAAGCCTTTTGCCTTTCCAAATGAATTTGGTAATTATTTTTTTTTCTATTTTCACAAAGAAGATGCTGATGTTTTTATTGGCATGGCATTGAATCTGTACATTGCTTTTGGGAATATTGCCATTTTTACAATATTAATTCTATCTATCCAGAAGCATGGAAGAAAAAGATGAAAATAGACCCAGTCCTCTCACCATGCACCAAAATCACCTCCAAATGTATCAAAGACCTCAACATAAGTCCTGAAACTCTGAAAATCCTGAAAGAAAAAATAGGGGGAACTCTATATGAAATAGGAGTAGGGAAAAACTTCCTGAACAAACCTCCGGTAAACCAGGAAGTACACTCAACCAATGGGTTCTCATCAAGCTAAAAAGCTTCTGTACAGACAAACTTACCCTATTCAAAGCCAATAGACCACCATCAGTTGGGGGTTAATCTTTGTCAGCTACAATACAGATAGAGGTCTAATATCTAGAACTTACAAAGAAATCAATAAATTAAATAATAATAATTCAAAGAGCCCTCTCACATAATGGGCCTCTGAGATCAACAGGGAATTATCTGAGGAAGAATTACAAATGGCCAATTCTCATTTAAGAAAATGCTAAACATCATTGATAATCAGGGAAATGCAAATCTAAACAACAATGAGATTACACCTCATACCAGTAAGGCTGGCAATCATTAAAAAATCAAATGGTGAAGATGTGAGGAAAAAGGAACCCTCCTTCATTGCTGGTGGGAATGCAAACTTGTACAACCACTATGGAATGCAGTGTGGAGGCTTCTAAACATAATGGATATAGAACTACCAGTTGACCCAGCTTTCCTTTTACTGGGCATATATCCTCAAGACTCCTTGTTTTAGCACAGAGACAAATGCACTACCATGTTTATAGCGGTCAATTCATAATAGCTAGGAATTGGAATCAACCTAAATGTCCATTGCTAGAAGAATGGATATTAAAAATGTGGTACATATGCACCATGGAATTCTACTCAGCAATTAGGAAAAATGATATAGTGAAGTTTAAAGAAAAATGGATGGACTTGGAACAGATCATACTCGGTGAACTCACACAAGAACAGAGAGACAAGTGCCACATATTCTCCCTCGTTTGTAGCCACAAATCAGGTTAAACCAAATTGTAAGTAAACATTGCTCGTGACTCAGGTGAAAGGCAAAGGGGACAGAAGCAAATGGGGACAGGTGTTGAAACAACAGAGGGGGAAGATCTACACAAACCTCTACTAACAAAAATTTGACTCCATGGAATCATATCTTTTGTACAAAAAGTTCCAGATAGGATCTCAAAGGGGGGAGGGTGGAAGCCCACCTATGGTAAAAATGATGCTGACCTCTGCCTCCCTGACCCAGTAACTAGTCACCTCCCTCAATGAGCAGTTGATCAGAATGAAATACAGGGTCCCTAAAATAAGACAAACTTTTGTCAAAGCTCTTGAATACCAACCTGAGGCAAAAGATATGACCCTATTGCTGAATATTCCACAGACTGATATCACACAACATGGAGAGACCCTGCTGAATCCAGAAATGAAATCAGCTCCCAGAAGGGCAGCCTCGGTAATGCCAGAAGGTGTTGCAGGAGCTTCCCGGGGAATCAGACCAAGGGATATCCTGAGAGAGCAGGAGGCATCTTCAAATTACACCAACCGATGGCCTGAGAGTGCAGAACACACTGCTATATGACACAGATAAGCAAGTCAAGAAGTGCCCATCTATGCAATAGTGGCCCCCAACCTAGGTGGGTAATCAACAGCTGGCTAATTGGCTATGAAATCCTCTCAGAGGCAGGGAACTCTTAACTAGTAGTGGACCCAAGGCAACATTGAATGGGGACCAAGAACCCCATCTACATTGGAATGTCCTCACTAACCATAGGTCCTCAGAAAGGCTTCACCCTCCAAACACTCACCAACCTAGCAATAGTTGTCTCAGTTGACCAATAATGATCTCACTCTTTGCTGGAGACTGTATCTTTCAGAAGGCAAGGAGAACTGGGGAAAAAGGAACTCTACCAAAGGGACCTGATGTGATGGGGATACCCAAGCAGGAGAGGATACATGTAGAGCCCAAACACATCCTCTAAGGAATTGGTATGACAAGCAAAACATCTATTCCCACAGCAAGGCAGATATCCTAGGGGAGGACAATGGAGAGAGGCACCAAGGGTGCCCAAAATTGTCCAAAACACAAATTTAGAGACTTTTACAAACCTAAAAACTATGGAAAATTTGAATTCACCCACTATTACTCAGGGAAATTTGTGGAAGAGGGGGCAGAAAGAATGTAAGAATCATGTGGGGGAGAATAACTAATGCAAAAAAAGGGAATGTCATCATGGATTCCATGGCTTTATCTAATAACCTATGATACTGAGCATATTTTTGTGTTAATATATATAATTTTAAGCCAATAAAATGTTTAAAAATAAAAAAATACAGAAATTTAAATTTGGTTTCTTAGAAGAAGATTACAATTTTAAATAAATATTTCACAAGTGAGAAGTCCTTGAAAAATAAATAGTATGATACTATTTTGATTGCTTAGTTGAAGGATATTCAAACAAATGACAAAAATGCAACTTCCCATTATTTATGCCAGGTAACCCAAGCACAAATAGAAACAGATATGAACATGGGTATTTGATATGACTGGTAAGTTATGAGAACCAGAGTTAAACACTACTCTGGAAATGTTATAAAGCTAATACTTTAAACACCTTAGATTATTTACAATGAGAGCACATTTTGTAATAACTTAGAAAACTTCTACAGAACCCATGGCTGAATCACATTAAATGCTGCTTTTGCAATTTTCTTAAACAGATCAGAGGACACTGCTAAAAAGATCAATCAGAAATATACAAAAATCCCAATGTATTGGGGATATGAAGCAATTTAGGGGTACCAATTTTTAATTACCATGGATTATGTTCTGTTCAGGGGAGATTCTAACAGGTCTCTCTGGACAGGTTTTCTCCTTATCACATCCCTCCACCCTCATGCCCTCCCCACATACCATTGGTTCTTTAAATCAATTTTTATTTTACCATCTGTTCCTCTGAGAGTTAATTAAGAATCAATGAGCTTGTGATAGCAAACTTTGTGGTAGAATATGATAAGCAATGCACGATGAGATTTCTGCAAGACATTCCTTTCGGGGTGCAGCAGATTCTTTATTGGGAATTTCTATTTGACCAAACTCTTGCCCACCAGAGTGTCCAATGCCTAAATGAATCTGTTAATCCTCAGAGCAGAGTGTAAAGTACATCTGTTTGTGTTGTCCTTGTACTTTAATAAATGCCAGTCACTTGCTATTGCCTTTCTCTTAACTTTTAACTCAATAGTGTTATTTTGTGATTGTTCTCTGTAGTGAAGAAGTACACAAAGGGAACAATTTATCCACTAAAGTTATGTCTTTGCTCATTAGAATAAATTATCCTTAACAGTGTCTGCAAAACAATTTCATTCCCTTTTTTCCATTTTCACTGTATATTTGTAAATTTTAAACATTGAGTCAAATAAGTTACACGCACACAACACACACACAAATACATATAATAACATATACACATTCATATTCCATTCATTTTAATTACAAAATAAACATCAGAAATATTTCCAGATAAGCCTATACAGATCATTTTGTTTTTGCCTGCAGGTTATGATTTAATAAGCTGTATGTGAACTAAGAATTTATATTTCAGCCTTAACAATGATGTTATCATTTATTTTTCTTGGTGAATTTGGATAAGCTATTAAGAGGGCATTAAAACAATTGAATCTTTTTTTTTTTAAACTCACCCACCATGAATCAGGGAACTGAGAAGAAGAGGGGGTGGATAAATGTAAGAGCGATGCTGGGGGAGAATATCCAGGGACATCACCCCCCTCAGCAACAATGCATAAAGGGGGAAGTAAAAAAGAAAAACTGACTACCTTGAGTGCAGTTCATAACCCCCTAACCTATGGACAGATCCAGTATGCACACTGAGAAAGGACCCCAGTGGGTCAGGGACAGAGAGGAGGGCCATATTCAAAAGATTTACTCATACAATGTATATACTTATTCAGAATAAAGATATTAATTTAAAAAAAGAATAGGCATCCTCATGGTTATTCTCCTTCTAGGACTGGCAGAAAGGCTGGTTTCACCTCACCAAAATTGTAGACTGTAACATTACATCTTTATAACTAGCTATATAAACTCTAAGGTTAGGTAAATTTCTTTTTCACATAATTCAAGTAATGTTTCAGTTTTCTAAATGATTTAATGAAGCTTATGGCATTTTTATGTCTCACTCCAGTCTATAAGCAGCATAGGTAGTTCTTGGGTCTTTTAAAAAATTGTTTATAATGATGATGAATTTTTTTCTTGTTATATAAGGAAAAATTCCCTAGTCCTCCAGATAAAAACAGTCCTTGTGGTAGACATAATATATCTGAATTAAGCTTGCCATGCATTTTTCTTCCTTTCAGTATGTATGTCATTAATGTAATAATTTATCCTTCATGGGAGTTATTATAAAGGATGGAATGAGAAATGCACCTATAAAGCACCTACATGTTTCCAATATTAGACAATACCTAAGAACTTTACTATGAGTCAGGTTACTGCTAAGAGTACATACACACTTCTCTCTTAAAAGTGACTTAGCTTTATTACTTTCTCCATTTATATGGGAAGCACTTAACACATTTTGTTTTGACGTGTACCAAGTCCTTCTGGCTCTTTGGAGATATTGAACTTGATTGCTAAAGAAATAATTCCTTTAGGTTTCTATCACTCACACTTTGGTGGTTGTGTTTATTTTGCAATTGGTTTTATTCCCCCAGGGTATAACAAGTCTCCAATTTAACTTAGCCCATAAGAACTACTTTTAATTCTGAAAGGCAGACATAAAGAAACACTCTATTACTGAGAGGCTCACAAGGTGCCATCTTCAACCTGATACTGGAACTGAAAAAATAGGTACAGTGCTTGAACATTATGATATGTAATGTCACCAGCATCTACATATTTTCTCTTTAGGATTTTGTATTATTTTATATCTCAAAACAATTCCAGAAAAAAATACATTCACAGAGCAAAGATATTGGCAAAGAATTCTAAATTCATAACTTACAGTTATGCAAAATGTAGACTCCTTAAAGAAATCTTCACCTAGTGGTTTGATAGTATAATATTAAATTTTATATCATTTTATTTAATATATTTCTTTTAGTCACTTCTCAGGACTTATTCCACTGTATTTTCTTTTAATAAGTGAGAGATAAGTAAAGATGCACCTCAATGCATTATGGAATATATGTCCATAAAACTCTAAGTTGGAACTACACAAGTTGCCAGGGGAAGCTGAACGACAGCTGGTGTAAACAGACCACTGACATGAAACACAGTCTGCGGCCATGAGTAGGCTGACCACACCTCCTACTGGGAGAGAAAAGGAAACCAAGAAAGGAGCAATTGTGCAATGGAGGAGCCTGGGCCTGGGGGAGACAATCAACAGCTATTAAATTAGGCCAAAAATTCCACTCAGTGAGGGGGAACCTTTGATTGGAACCGAGGATTCAGGGCGATATGCACCGGATCCCATACTCTTGGGCTCCCAAGAGAAGATGCACTATGCCAGTGTCTGCCGGGGAGGCTTTTGAAAATAGAAGCTAGGTAATCCAGATTGTTGTATATTTGTTAACCAATACTGACCTCATTCTCCAATGGAGATTGTGTTTGTATTTTTCAGGATACAGCGAGGGAGCTGTGGCCCATATAACCCTACCAACCGACCACAGGCAAAAAGCTGAGATCCTGGCATGAGATGAGCCACCACAGTCATACGGGGGAGGATCCACATGGAACCCCACAGAGAATGATTGGATGTACAAGGGACCCACAGCCATAGACATTCAATCAATAAAAGATAAGCCAGTGTGACAGAAACCAACGAATCTCGACACAAAAACCCCTAAGCTCATATCACCATAGCAGCCTCAATACTCACCCACCATGACTCAGGGAACTGAGCGGAAGAGGGGGCGGAAAGATTGTAAGAGCCGTGGTGGGGGAGAATAGCAGAGACTTGGCAACCCTCAGTAACAACACACTTGGGTCATGAGAACCCGGCTGAAGCCTGGGCTATCCATGGTCCCCTACCACAAAGACTGATACAGATGGCCCACGGAGGAGGATATCCAGATGACTGGGGATGGGGAGGGGAGGAAAACGGGGAATTGGGGATAACAACTCATGGTTGGCCCACTAAACAATGTAACTCATTATGGAAAATAAAGAAAAAAATAAATTTAAAAGTGACCTCTAGTCAGGACCTCATGGCTGATTGGGAGTTGTGGACAGTGCCACTGCAGAGCTTGTCTTAAGAGAAAGGCACTGCATGTCACTGGCCTGTAATATCAAAATTCAAATTTGGAAGTGTAGTTTCTACTGAATTTGTATCAATTTTCCACTCATGTGAATTGAAAAAAAATGACATAACCTATAAGCCAAAGAGTCTTAGTTCAGGAGGTCTAAAATTGGAGGATGAATAATAGTGAAAAAGGCAAGGAGAAACAGAATTTGGTATTATCTATCTTGTTTATCTAAGTAATTCAAAGTTCTCTGTACCATTTACCAAACAATGAACTCACATTTGCCTGTCATTTGAAGTTCTGTTTCCTGTACTTAAATAAACAATATTTTCTCATTTTCTTTTTCAATCACCTTTTTGTTTAACATTAGCCTACAGGATTTCTTCTGCACACACTAGATCTTTAAAAGACATAGGACATTTTGAAAAAAAATTACACACATACTAATATAACTAATGCTTTTTATAAAATATGAAAATATTTTTATTAAACCAAATGATGCTTGAGATTTTATATTCTAGACTCAGCCATTCCCTAGGAAAAGTAAGGCCATTGGCTTATAGAAAATAATGTAAATGTTTAAAATTTACATATCATTTTTGGTTTGTAAATTTCCTTATCATCTATTATTTTATTCAATTTTATTTCAATAGGACTGAGGGATAGTTAAGAATGTTATTTATAGGAGAGGCTGAAAAAAATGCCCTGTAATTGAAATAATTTATTGTCATGTTATTAGCTCATTGGAGAAACTTTTTAACAAGGTTTAAATCCTATGCACTATTGCAGTTGTACCTCATAACATACAGTGAAACTACCTAGAAACACATAGGTAATACTATTTTTGATTTTATATAAAACACACAAACACAAAGCAGAAGTAATACCTGATTGAAATTAGTGACCTGAAATTGTGACAATTCCAGAATGAGTAAAACCAATTTAATTTCAAAATAGCAATTGTTCTTTCAATGAACTTCAAGATGCATAGGTTTGAAAATTATTTGTTAAGGAAAAATTTAGCTAGGAGAAGGAATTAATGATTTTCTCCCATGGATATATGGTTCTCTTTGTACATATGGATATATTTTATTTTTGCAAAAGTATATTATCATCCTGAAATCAAATTACCTCTGAAGAATAGGATTATATAAAAGTACCTTTGAAATTTGTTTAGGGCAGTTGATATAATATGTTTTTGTTGTTTTCTTCTCCCAATTTTATTTCTTGTCACCGTCTTTTCTGCCAAACAATGCAGCAGGGTTCAACAGAAAGAGTTCCAAATCTTTAATCATCATGAAAAATGCAGTTTCTTGACCTTGTATTTTAAAGTTAAATGGAGTGGCATTATAAAAATTAAATTGGTTCTTGCTAATTTCCATAATATCCTCTAAAAAGCCTTGCCTAGTCTAGAGTAAATGTCCTATTTCTTTATCTTTCTTGATGACCTCTCATGCCTGCAAGTCAACTCATTTTTCTTTGCGGAAGACTGCACCCCACTGCTGCAAGCACTCTAAAAGTTCCATTGAAATCTAGGGCATCATCACTCATTCTTATCTTCAGCAAGCTGCTGAACAGTGCCGTACCAGCAACTGCATGTAAACTAGTCTCACAGGATAATATTAGTTATATACAACATCATCCCTTAAGGACAGGAGTTCATTCCGGATCCTACCTTATCTTAGGGAACACATCTAGTCCTTCAAATATGGCTCTCAGAGCCAGTTGTATGAACAGGTCTTTTGCAACAGCAAGTATTACTTAAAAGGCAATTTACCAGCAAGAAATTAGTTTTTTATAGGACACCCTTTATTAAATGCGGTGTGTGATGAGCTACTATCTCAAGTTTTGCCTTGAACGCATAGAGACTACGCAAGCCAAAAGTAGTTTCATTTTAAATACTGTACTATAAAAATTATGGGTTCCCTCTCTGGTCTTGATTGATTCTTTCTTGGGATGGATATGCTATTAGGATAATGATGATTGAATATTAAACAACGCTGAGATCTGGCAATGTTCATGTTATCCAGAAATGGGAAGAAGTTTTGGTAACCACTCCTTCAATGAGATGTCAGAGGAAAACTAGAGAAATGTAAAATATTGACAAAAAAGAAATTGAGATAAAAATGATGAATGTAGCATATTTTGTTTTTGAGAATATCTAACACTATTTCTCAAAATGAACAACAGGCCATTTTGTGGAAATGAATAAAAAAGGACAGTAATGATGCTAAATATTAGTATATTCAAACTGTTACTAATGTCTCCATTTTACATTATAATGAGTGATGCCATTCTTAAAGGGTATTAAATAAACCCATACACATGGTATTCAAAATTGTTTAACAAGCATTATACTCCCTGTTTACTTGAATGAGTGGTGAGTGTTCCAGGTGCAGAAACATTCTGACAAGTTAGAATACCAGTTTCCCAATGAGCTTCATGTTTAAAAATCAGAATAGTACAATATTTTTAAAGTACATTGGTCCTTGTTACATTCTCCAGAGACAAGCCTGATTCTGAACAATCTTATTTGAAATGCAGATACATATGTCTTTATTACATACTAATAAATAAATGCCTAGATTCAATTTTGAATTTTTTTTCATGGACACTTAGTTGAAAGGATTTTATTTACTTGTTTATTTATTGGTAACTGTCAAAATAAACTTTGTAACAAATGATTTCACCACCAATATCTATTAAAGAGTATGAAGACAAAATTCCTAAAATATACTTTGGAAAAGAAATAGTAGATTGCTTTAGTTATGGAATCTACTTGATGTGAATGAATCATACAAAGGCTAGTAGTAATAATATTAAAACAAAATGTCAGATATTAAGTTTAAATTAAAGAAATCAGTACCTCTTAGGACTTTCTGGTTAAGAGCTCATGATGAAATATTTAGTTATCGATAAAGGTGAAAACACATTACTTGAAGCCTATATTACTACATCACCCAGAATTTTCAAGAATAAATTACACAAGTTGCCTGTCAAAATCCACATATACCACATACCTCAATATTTAATCATATTTGGAAATAGGGATTTTTTAGTTATAATTCATTCAACATTTAAATGTGAGATCATACTGAACTTAAGGTGGGACCTAAATTCAATTTTGTTTTGTTAGGAAAAGGAGAAGATATTGAGACACACATAAAAAAGGTCATATGAGGAGAGGTAAACTTTGCATTTATGTATCCACAAGCAGAGGTTACTGCAAATTGCGAGAGGTAAGGAAAGTATGTGACAAAATTCTTGATGAAAATAACTTAAGGAAAGAAGTTTTTATTTTGGCTCATTTCAGAGTTGTAATTCCATGATTTCTGACTCCATTGTCTATAGGCTTCTATAAAGGCAAGGATATCATGGGGCAAGGGCATGGTGGGGAAAATCTGCTTACTCCCTGGTATCCAAGAAGCAGAGAAAGTATATTACTACATCACCCAGGAAGACAGTATAACCCTATATCCAGGAAGAGGCTGTGGATCTGACATATTCATCAAAGTCTTGCCCACAGAAATTCATCTCCTCCAATCAGGGCCTCCTTTCTACAACTTATATCACCTCCCAATAGTTTATTCAGCTATGGAAAAGAAATCAGTCTTTTGATTAGATCAAAACCCTTATGATCCAGTCTCCTCTAAACATTGCTACAGAACCAATCCTTCAATGCTCAAGCCTTTGGAAGCATTTCTTAACTAAACTAAAACAGTAAGGTTATTTCCTAAAGTTTTCAGAGAGTTTGCTAATCTTAATTATAGATTCCTGGCTTTCAGAGCTGTAGGGGAATAACTCAGTCGATCAAGCCACATAATTTGTGGTAATTGGGTCCTAAAGAAACTCTATCAATAATATGACTATTATCTTTAGTTGGAAAATTTATAAGAAATTTGCATTTAATATCCATTCATTTCATGGGTGCATATGAATTTTAACCAAGGATGCCAAAACTGGTTTGCTTTAAGTCCAACCATGGAATGAATACTAGAAAGGATTTTAGGCTAAAGACAGCAATTCTAGGTCAGTGGCAGCAGGAGTTTAAGGACTGTTTTTTTATGTAATCAATCTATTTTCTAGTTTAGATAACACAAATAATTCACCTATGAAATTTTAGCATTGTGAGTCATAAATTTAAAAGAAATCCTTTTATATACATCTACCAATATAATTCTTTAAGGGTAATATAAATGCAGGCAGTTTAGAAGATTAAGACTATTTAATATTCATTTTAATCTTCCACCTAATATGATGGTGATAGATTTGGCATTTGTATGGCGTGTCTATATATGGTAGCACTCACTAAACATGTATATGCTTTATTGCTACTGCCTGAGGCAATTTCCTACTGCTCACTTAAGAACATTAGGACATAGAGACAATGGGTTGACAATTGAAGATATGCCTTCAGTATGGAGGCCAACTTCCATCTCTGAAAACTAAGAGCAGAGATATTCTCTCTCTTAAGGCTTTTCCTTTCCACTATTAGTATATGGAAATGTTGAGAGCAGGTTGCAGGAATTGAAATAAAATGCAGTTTTACAAAGGATATAATGAAAGCAACCTGAATATACAATTGTGGAATGTTGAAGAGAAAGAGAATAAGTGACTTTAATTTATTCCATACTTAAAATGTGCTAAACACTACTGATACTACCTTGTTCACATCTTTAATTTAATTCCACAAAAAATAATAATACTTTGACCTCTATAATTATTCTCTTGCTTAACAGAGGCTCATGGGGTTTAAAAAACCTTGCTTAATTTACAAGGAATATATTCTCTTCTAATCTCCTATTCTCAGGTATACAGGACCTTGTGCTGTAGTTTTACAGGTTGAGCATTCCCAGTCCAAAAATTCAGAATCTAAAGTACTCCGAAATCTGCAGCTGACATAATGACTATTTACAGGTGTTCAACAAAGAAAATGTTGAATGCAGTAATGTTTAGATTATGTCACGTTTTGTGAAATGTAAATATATTTCTTGTATGAACATGGGTCCTATCCCCAACATATTTCATTATGTATATGAAAACATTGCATAATCTTAAAAAACCCTGAAATATTAAACACTTCTGCTTCCACATATTTTTGAATAAAAGAAATTCAACCTGAATGTTGAAGATTCATGGACTTAGAATTTTAGTAGAAATTAGAAACTATGATATCCCCCATCGCTTTTTTTTTCTTCTCTTTTCCCATTCTCTCTTTCACCAGGACCGGGGGGGGGGGGGGGGGGGGGGGGGGGGGCTACTCTGTAGCCCCTCCTTCTGCCATCAGCCATGCCCCTCCCCCATCACTCTCTTTTCCTTCTTCTCTCTTTCACTGGAACCGGGGGCTGCTTCATAGCCCCGCCTCTCCTCCCCTCCCCCATTGTTTTCCTTTCTTCACTCTCTTCCTCAACTGAACCTGTCCCACTGCCCATCACGATCTTTCATCCCCCACACCCACCAAACCCTGCAGATATCTCTAAGGCATTCCACCAACCACCTCAAGTGGAGTTGAAATGGGCAGACCTCAATGCAAGAATACGACACCAGCTGAATAAACTGCACCAAATAACAACAACAACACTAAAGAGAGAGAGCAGAAGCAGGACCTGGATGACATGACATTAAACCCCGAACATACTTGCACAGGGCCTAAAGAGAACTTAATGTTAGTCATGCAAGAAAAGATGGACCAACATATTGAATGGGTACAAAGTCAGCTTATTAGCTTTGCCACCAGCCGCCCCCTGGGGTCCGAGCCACCCAGGATTCCAGCTGCCACCCCGAGGACCAAGCCACCAGGGATTCCAGCCCCCACACCGGGGCCATAGCTGCCCGGGCTTCCAGTCCACCTGGGCTCCGCTTCCAAACCCCGCGCCGGGGTCCGAGCTGCCCTTTCCAGCCCTCAGATATCTCATAGTCATCCCACCAACCACCTCAAGTGGAATCAAAATGGGCAGATCTCGATGTAAGAATATAATACCAGAAGAGGAAACCACGCCAAATGACATCAACAACACAACTAAAGGGAGCGAACGGAGGCAGGCCCAGGAAGGCACAAACCCTGACCATACTGGCACAGATCCTAAGGAGAACTTAATTTTAGTCATGCAAGAAAAGATGGACCAACATACTGAAAGGGTACAAAGTCAGTTTATTAGCTTGGCCACCAGATTAAATATATTGGAGAAGAACCAAATGGATGTCAGAAAAGCATATCAGAATTAAAGACAAGCCAGCAAATTGAAGGTATAAAACCAGCTCTCCAAATTAACTGAAGACATCTGCAAATATATGAATGACTGTCAGGAAGAAATAATGAAATCAAACCTGGAAAAGAAATCACATCTCAACAGCATGATAGAAGCAACCCCAAAAGAAGTTGCAGAAAACAAAAACCATATTGAGATAATAAGAACATCCTTAGAATCTCTTACCAACAGGATTAATCACTGGGAAAACAGAACCTCAGACATGGAAGACAGAACAGAGGAGAATGCGAGAGAACTCAGAACCCTGACAAAATTCAAAAGAACAAATGAACAAGACTCAAGGGAAATGTGGGACACCATAAAAAGACCTAATCTCAGGATCATGGGTATCACGGAAGGAGAAGAAAACAAAACTAGGGGCATTGAAAATATTTTCAACAGAATCATTCAAGAAAACTTCCCATACTTGGCGAGAGTTAATCCAGTAAAGCTGAGAGAGATACGGAGGACCCCAAACAAATTGGATCAAAGAAGGAATACTACAAGACATATCTTAGTTACAATGCCAAACATTGAGGAAAAAGAGAGAGTCCTCAGAGCAACGAGAGAAAAGAAACTCACATATAAAAGAAAACCCATCAGAATCACTTCAGACTTCTCCATAGAAACCTTAAAAGCGGGAGAGGTTGGAACAAAGCGATTCTAGGCCTAAAGAAGAACGGATTCCAACCTAGACTACTCTACCCAGCAAAGTTATCCGTCATAATTGATGGAGGAATTAAAGTATTCCACGAGACTAATCAGCTTTACAATTACTTGAGCACAAAGCCAAACCTTCAAAAGATACTACAAGAGATATCCCATGCAGACGAAACAAACAACCGACCCCAGGAAAGGAACAGAGAACAAGCAAGGTAACACAAAAGAGATTGCAACAACAGCTCAGATACCAACCTCCGTATTCTCTACAACATGGCAAACCTCACAGTAATAACTTTGAATGTAAATGGACTCAACTCTCCTATAAAAAGACACAGGATAGCAGGTTGGATCAGGAAAATGGACCCTTCCATCTGTTGCCTTCAAGAAACACACCTTATTGCTAAAGATAGTAACCTACTGAGAGTAAA